>CP032579.1:31265808-31447034 GCA_008044935.1 Gossypium turneri
ACATTATATTCACCAGGCAAGTCCAACTTATAAGAATTATCGTTAATTCGTTCAAGGACTTGAAACGGTCCATCCCCTCTCGGAAGAAGTTTAGATCGCCTTTGCATAGGGAATCTCTCCTTGCGCAAATGCAACCAAACCCAATCTCCAGGCTCGAACATAGCTTGCTTACGACCTTTGTTAGCATGTTGTTCATAGTTCTTGGTCTTGGCCTCAATATTGTCTCTAACTCGTTGGAGCAATTGCTTGACAAAATTAGCTTTGCGCTTGCCATCTACATGTATAAGTTGATTAGAAGGTAATGGCATTAAATCAAGTGGTGTTAACGGATTGAAACCATAAATGATTTCAAAAGGAGAAAATTTGGTAGCTGAAAGAACAGCTCGATTATACGCAAACTCCACATGTGGTAAACAATCCTCCCAAGCCTTCAAATTTTTTCAAATGATAGCTCGAAGCAATGTAGATAAAATCCGATTGACCACTTTAGTTTGGCCGTCCGTTTGCGGATGGCAAGTGGTTGAAAACAGCAGCTTGGTTCCAAGATGCCCCTATAGTGTTCTCCAAAAATGGCTAAGAAATTTCGCGTCTCAGTCAGACACGATCATCCTAGGCATGCCATGCAACCTGACCACCTCTTTGAAAAATAAGTTAGCAATATTAATGGCATCATCAGTTTTATGACATGCTATAAAATGTGCCATTTTAAAAAATCTATCTACAACCACAAATATTGAATCTCGGCCATTTTTACTCCTTGGTAAACCTAGCACGAAATCCATTGAAATATCAGACCAAGGGGTTTCAAGAATGGGCAATGGCTTATACAA
Organism: Gossypium turneri; assembly: GCA_008044935.1. NCBI lineage: Eukaryota > Viridiplantae > Streptophyta > Magnoliopsida > Malvales > Malvaceae > Gossypium > Gossypium turneri. The sequence goes on from CP032579.1 coordinate 31,266,639, forward strand.
ACCGTGGGGCTTTATTCGTGACTTAGCCCATTTGCAAGCAATGCATCGATTACAAAATCGTTCTACATCTCTTCGCATCTTGGGCCAAAAGAAGTGTTCGTTTAGTGTGGCTAAAGTCTTGGCAACTCCGAAGTGCCCCATTAATCCACCACTATGAGCTTCTTCAATCAACACCTCTCGAACGGATCCTTGGGGTATACAAAGCTTTCCTTCTCGGAATAAGTACCCATCATGTCGATAGTACTTCTCGTAGGCTCCCTTTGCGCATAACCTAAAGAATTCACCAAAGTTAGCATCGTTGACATATAAATCCTTAAGAAATACAAACCCCATCAATTTTGCATCCAAAATATTTAGCAACGCATACCTTCGAGATAGTGCATTAGCCACTACGTTTTCCTTACCTTTCTTATATTTAATAACGTAGGGAAAAGATTCGAGAAATTCTACCCACTTAGCGTGTCGCTTATTCAACTTGTGCTGCCCTTTCAAATACTTCAAGGACTCATGATCGGTGTGTATGACGAATTCTTTGGGCCAAAGATAGTGTTGCCATGTTTCTAAGGCTCGGATCAACGAGTAGAGCTCCTTGTCATACGTCGGATAGTTTAAGACGGCACCATTGAGTTTCTCACTAAAATAGGCAATAGGATGACCATCTTGCATCAACACGGCTCTAATGCCGAAACCTGATGCATCACATTATAACTCGAAAGTTTTATCAAAATTAGGCAAAGCTAATAACGGTGCATGAATTAGACAATCTTTAATTTTCAGAAAGGATTTTTCTTGCTCCTTTCCCCAAATGAAGTTGGAATTCTTTCGAATAACCCCAGTCAAGGGTGCGGCTAAGGTGCTGAAGTTTGGCACGAATCGACGGTAGAAACTTGCTAATCCATGAAAACTTTGAACTTGGGAGATGTTTGTCGGACGAGGCCATTCTTGGATCGCCTTAACCTTTTCTTGATCAACTTCAAGGCCCTCCGAACTAACAACGAAACCTAAAAACACAACCTTGTTAGTGGAAAAATCACATTTCTTCAAATTAGCATACAAGGTTTCTTTCCTCAATACTTCCAAAACAGCTTTTAAATGTAAAACATGATCATCCAAATTTTTACTATAAACTAATATATCATCAAAATATACTACGCAAAATCTACCAATAAAAGGTCTTAAAACGTGATTCATAAGCCTCATGAACGTGCTTGGGGCGTTCGTTAAGCCAAATGGCATAACGAGCCATTCATAAAGCCCATGCTTTGTTTTGAAAGCAGTCTTCCACTCATCTCCCTCGCGCATCCGTATTTGGTGGTAACCGCTCTTAAGATCGATTTTTGAAAACAAACTTGCGCCACTTAACTCGTCAAGCATATCATCCAATCGTGGTATAGGATGACGATACTTGATAGTTATTTTGTTTATAGCACGGCAGCCCACACACATCCTCCACGTTCCATCCTTCTTCGGGACAAGCAAAACAGGCACGGCGCATGGACTAAGGCTTTCACGCACATAGCCCTTTTCAAGAAGTTCATTTACTTGCTTTTGTAGTTCTTTCGTCTCTTCAGGATTACTCCGGCAAGCAGGACGATTTGGAATTGCGGCTCCCGGCACAAAATCTATTTAGTGTTCAATTCCACGAATAGGTGGTAACCCACTCGGGATTTCTTCCGGGAAAACATCTTTAAAATCCTGCAACACAGGCAAAATAGAAGAGGGTAACTTATCATCAAATTCGTTAGTACCAAACAAGCTTTCCTTGTACAAAAGAACCAACAAAGGTTGTTTTTGCAACATCGATTTCCTAACTTCTCTTTCTTTTACATACAAACTCTTTTTTGCATCCTCATCAATCGTCTCTTTTTCTTTTTCTTTTGAATCACTCTCTCTTTTTTTATCACTCATCTTTTTGTTTTTCTTCTTTTCCACACTCTTTTCTTTACTCTTTTCATTTTTTTGCTCTCGCTCACTCTCTTTTGATTTTTCAATTGAACTCCTCATTTTGAGCTGATCTTCATAAACTTGTTTCGGTGTTAATGGAGCTAGCGTCACCATTCGTCCCATATGTTTGAAAGAGAATCGGTTTGTGTATCCATCGTGAATCGTCGCTTGTCGAATTGCCAAGGCCGTCCCAAAAGAAGATGCCCCGTATGCATCGGTACAACATCACACATTACTTCATCTTGATATTTTCCAATTGTGAACGAAATAAGCACTTGCTTTGTCACCTTCAATTCTCCACCATCGTTAAGCCATTGGAGTTTATATGGATGGGGATGTTTAGTGGTGGCCAATCCGAGTTTCTCCACCATCAATGTACTAGCCACATTTGTACAACTTCCCCCATCGATTATAATGCAACAAATCTTACCTTGTACTTGACATCGCGTATGGAAGATGTTTTCGCGTTGTTGATCATTTTCGGCACCTTGCAAAGTAAGACTTCTTTTCACCACCAATATTTCTCCATTTTCAGCTTGTTCAACATCCTCCTCATCTTCGGTTTGTCCAATGGCCTCCTTCTCTTGTTCACTTTCAGATTCAATCTCGCCATCATCTCGAACAAACATCACATTTCGGTTTGGGCATTGGCTCGCGATGTGGCCCCTTCCAAGGCATTTGAAACATTTTATGTCTCGAGATCGACTTGGTTGGGCTTCCATCTTTCCCTTGCTAGTTTCAACATTCGGTTTATTGAACTTTGCTGCTCCACTCACTTCTTTGCTTTGATTTGGTATGTCTCGTTTGTTAGTCCCTTGCCCCCACCTAGACGTTGAAGAAGGGTTAGGGAAAATTTGAGACGTACCTTTTCTCTTTAGTTGTTTTTCGACCTTAATGGCCATATGGACCATATCAATGACCTCGACATAGTGGTGTAGTTCCACAATATTGGCGATATCGCAATTAAGGCTGGCGAGAAATCGAGCCATGGTGGCTTCTCGATCTTCCTCCACATCGGCACGGATCATGGCCACTTCCATTTCCTTGTAGTAATCCTCCACGCTTCGTTGGCCTTGAGTTAGACTTTGGAGTTTTTGATACAACTTCCGGTGGTAATAAGCAGGAATGAATCACTTTCTCTTTATCGCCTTCATTTCTGCCCATATAGACACGGGACGTTCTCCATTGCGTCTTCGACTCAAAGTGAGTTGATCCCACCATATTATGGCATAGTTGAAGAATTCTATAGTAGCCAATTTGACCTTCTTGCTCTCCGAGTAATTGTAGCACTCGAAGACTAACTCAACCTTTTTCTCCCATTCAAGATAGGCCTCGGGATCCGACCTTCCTTGAAAAGCAGGAATCACCATTTTAATATTCTTTAAATCATCATCAGGCCGCTCTCGATCTCTTTGTCCCCATGCTCGTTGGCCTTGTCGCCTTGCACTTTGTCGCGAAGCTCGATCACTTTCAACGTCACTTGCTTCATATGAATCATTTGCATGTTGCCATGGACGTTCTTGCTCTCTTCTCGGGATAGGAGGGGTGTTTGCGCGTTGACTTCGTTCCTCCATTTGTTCCATTCGCTCATTAAGGGAATCAAATTGGGGTTGGAACAAACGAGAAATTTCTCGCACGATTGCTTGAAATTGAAGATCGGGCACTCCGCCTCCGGGAACATTCCTTCTTGGTTGAAGATTAACTCCTCCACCAGCGGCATTTGAAGCTCCTCCACTTGTTGCTCGTCGTTCCGGGCTCCTAGACATGATGATTAAAATTAAGAAATTATCCTCACCACAAAACCTCACAATTTCTCTCACAAGAAAAGAATTCACTCCTCTCGTGTTTCACTCTATTTCCAGCTTTTATCTTGATGTAACTCTCTTGCCTTTTACCTCTCAAATCCAACTCTCGATATTCTAAAAAGCTACTTTAGATTTATCCACAACTTGTGGGTCGGCTTCAAGGGGCTAAACAAAGGAATATGATATGGTTTAGGTAGGCTGGAAAGAAAAGAAAGGTTTGAAGATGTGGCGCATAGAATGAATTCAATACTTAGAAAAGAAGAACCACTTGTTCGGAACAACAATCAACACTTGAAAAAAAAAATTTTTTACTCGAAATTCTTTTTTTTAATTCGAAATTCCTCTTTTTTTTCAATGAATTTCGTAATATATATATTCTTTCTTTTTGTTTTGTCAAATTTTTTTTCAAATTTTTTTCGAAACTACAATTTACGTACCTAATTTAACTAGCTCTGATACCAACTGATACGAGCTTGTTTCAGAAGATGTGATGAGTCATAATAATTCCCGATCGAAATTAGGTAGTGTCGGTTTAGAACGGTTTCAAGCCTTTGAGTTTTTAAAGTTGATTGACTTGGAAACAAAGGTGTTTGGTAGGTTGTTGTTTGCTGGAAAATTCAATGAAACAAGGACAAACCCTTATTAACAAATAAGGACCCAGGCTTAAGGTTTCAAAGAAAGAAAAAGGAACTAGGATAAAAACCGAGACCCTCTATTTAGTAAAATAGGAACCTACGGTATGAAGAACGCCACACCAACGGTGATAAGTTCGAAACAAAGTCAGATTGACGGCACTTGTTGAAGATAAGTCAATTTGAGCTTTGGAGAATAAAGAGAGTGAATTAACTCACTAAAATTATATTTCATTCAGAAATTTGTCAAAAGTCCTTTTACAAGAAAATCAAAAACTATTTATAGTCTTTCAACTAGTAGCCGAATGGACAGATTCTAGGCTTAATTTCTAAGCAAACATTAAACTAAAATTCAGCTTTAATTCATGTATGTTGGCTAATGTATGTTCGGCTGAATGGAGACCAAGGACTAGCTTCCAATGAACTTGTAAATTAGCAGCAGCTACATTCGGCTAATGGAGTTTAATGAGGTAATTCATGAAGCAACTCTTGCTGAAAAATTACCAACATTAAATAGCAACTTAAACAGCCATTTGGAAGTGTGAATGGACGGTTTTGAAGAGTCTTAGAGTGTGAACGCCATGAACCGAATAGCCAAAAGTTTCCAGCAATGTGAAGGAAATAAATGGCAGCTTTGGAGAATGAAAAATCATCTCTTTTGGCCGAATGGACACATAGAGAACTTAAAAATCAGCACACCATTTTTAATGCATTCCATGCATGTATCGTTTGGTGCATTGAATCCAACATGCATGCATCTTCACATCCATTGAATCTTCATGCATGAATCTGCCCAATGTATCTTCAAATTCGGCTGTACCTAAAATAAACACATGAACTTAATTAAATTAATCCAAATCAGCTGAATCAAATTAGAACATAATGTGGACACACTAATTAACATTGTGACAACTTAAATATTATTAAACAAGACACATAAATTCGACTGGACATAATTAACATGTATTATATTCAGACAAATTAAATGACATCTAGACACAATCAATTCAGCTAAAAATAACATATTAAACACTTGTACTAATTAAAACATATTTATAAGCTGTAGTAAAACTTAATTAAATGCTTATTTAAATGGTCCAAAAATTCCAGCAGCAAATTATTTAGCTGGAACGAAATTCAGCTTCTAAAAAGTTGAAAACGTTCAGCTCGTTTTTAATCTCTTTGCTATCATTTTCCTCAATACGTTCCACCATTGTTGAAATAGCATCCTTAAATCGTTTAGCGCTAGCTCGCGTTATTGGACTAATGGGCAGCTTGATAGCTTCTTGTTCGATCTCTTCTTTGTTCATAGGCAAGCTCACATCAAATCTGATCCGGAAGTCTATTTGGAATGGGAAAAGAAGATTGAATTGGCTTTCGATTGTCATAATTATTCCGAGATTAAGAAGGTTAAGTTGGCTGCCATAGAGTTTTCTGATTACGCTATGATATGGTGGGATCAACTCACTACGAGCCGAAGAAGGAATGGGGAATGGCCAATATCCACTTAGGCCGAGATGAAGGCCGTGATGCGATGTCGTTTCATTCCCTCCTACTACCATCGGGAGCTCTATCAAAAGCTTCAAAATCTCACTCAAGGTTCAAGGAGTGTGGAGGATTATTTCAAAGAGATGAAGATTGCGATGATCCGTGCTGATGTCCAAGAAGATAGTGAAGCAACGATGGCGTGTTTCCTTGCTGGTCTCAATCGAGACATTGCCAATGTTGTGGAATTGCAACATTACATCGAGATCGTGGACATGGTACATATGGCCATTAAGGTGGAAAAACAACTTAAACGAAAGAGTACTGCGCGAAGTTATCCTACCACAAACACAATAGATGGGGCATGATACGACCCAGCCTCGATTTAATAAGCTGAATCGCTTTTGTTGCCCGATCATCCAAACGATGAAGTTTCGTTCTTCTTGAGTCAATTCGTTTTACTTGAACAATGAAGTTGTTTGAGGTTCAATTGAAATTAAAGAAAGTGATTTGTAAATTAATTAGGCTAAGAAAAAGGTAGGAAACAAATAATAATGGTTTGGAATTTTCGGTTCAAAGTGAAATGGGAAAATAGGCTTAAAAACAAGAATGAACCAACGTTAAGGATTAAGGTTGACTCGATTCTTATATGTCTTTAAGATGGATGAACAAGGATGTAAGAGGACCTTGACCCACTATCTATAGAAGATAGGAACCTCGGTATAGTTGAACGCCACACTTTGATTGAAAGTGATAAGTTCGGGTTGCAAAGAACAAGGTTGACACCACTAACCAGTAGATAAGCCAACGAAGTCTTTGGACGAAATTTAGAGAAGAAATTCTCACAAAATACTTAATTCAATAATCAAAATGGCAAAAGTCCTTTTACAAATGAACAAGCAAATATTTATAGTCCTTCAAAACGCTAGCCGAGTAGACAAACTTAAAGCTAAGAAAAATCAAGAAAATTCCAGAATTAATGCCTCAAGAAGATTCGGCTGAATGGGCATTCAAATGGGCAGCTTAAGCATGAAGCAAATGCACCTTGCAAAGATGAATGCATCGGTAGATCAATGGTCTTGTCCAGGTTCGGCCTAGCTCTTAAATTACTCCTTAAATTGGCACTTGTTGGCTGAAAAGTTAGGAACATTAAAGATGGTTGTTGAACAGCCACACAAGTGTGAAAGGTCGGTTTTGAAGAGTCAAATATGTGTGAACATCATCAGCTGAATAGTCCCTCATGTGAACACTTAAAATGAGCTGCATGTAGATGTTTAAGGATTGGCAAATTCAGCTGAATGTTCATTTGGGTGTGCCATGCATGTTTCGGCCAAATACAATGAACCTTAGGTGCATGCACCCATGCCGTCCAAGGGAGATTCCTTCACCAAATTAAATCAACAAATTAGTTCACGCAAAATACATTAAATTCGGCAGCATATAAATATAAAAATCTGCTCATTTAATTCGGTCAACTAAATAAATATTTGCTGTAGTTTAAGACATATTTAAGGCACTAAACTAATTAGAACATATTAAATAACACTCAATAATTATTTTGACCAGAAATTAGACTCAATTAATTAACTTAACTAATTTAACTAACAACTTAAATAAATATTCTGGCAAAATAAATATAAACGCAAATGAGCTTAAAATGAGCTGATTGAGCTAAGAGTGAGCTCGATGAGCTAAAATTGAGCTGAATGAACTTGAAGTAGATTGCACGGATTGCTTAATTTGCTGGCCCATGATTTTTCAAGTAGAACAGCCATGGATTCACCCCAAACTTGATCCACCAAAGTTGAAATTGCATTCTTGAACTTATTAGCTCTAGCTCGAGTAATGGGTCCTTTTGGTAGCTTAAGGTAACTATCATTAGCACTCGATAGCTCTCGGGTCTCGATTGCATCATTCCCTCCCTCTTCGAGGCGATTTGTCCCCAAATCGCTTTCTGCATCAAACGGAGAAAGATCAGCAACATTAAAACTTGCACTAATGTTATAGTCACCTGGGAGATCAAGCTTGTATGAATTTTCATTAATTCATTCCAACACTTGAAAGGGACCATCTCCTCTTGGTAGCAGCTTTGACCTTCGTTGTGCTGGGAAACGTTCTTTTCTCATGTGCAACCAAACCCCATCTCCGAGTTCAAACGCTATCTGCTTTCTTCCTTTATTTGCAGTTCGCATATATTGTTCAGTTCGAGCTTCGATGTTGGCTTTCACCCTTTGATGTAGTTGCTTTACATATTCGGCTTTTCTCTTAGCATCAGAATGGACAAGCTGATCATTGGGCAAAGGAAGCAAATCTAACGGAGTTAGAGGGTTGAATCCATACACAACCTCAAATGGTGAATATTTAGTAGCAGAATGGACGGTTCTATTGTAAGCAAATTCTACATGCGGTAGACACTCTTCCCACGATTTGAGATTCTTCCGAATAATTGCTCGCAATAGAGTTGAGAGCACGCGATTCACGACCTTCGTTTGTCCATCCGTTTGAGGATGACATGTTGTTGAAAACAGCAGCTTCGTTCCTAACCTTCCCCATAGAGTTCTCCAAAAATGACTTAGGAACTTTGTGTCTCGATCGGATACGATGGTTTTCGGAATTCTGTGAAGTCGTACAACCTCCTTAAAGAACAATTTAGCAATATGGACAGCATCGTCAGTTTTAGAGCAAGCTATAAAATGTGACATTTTGGAAAATCTATCTACAACAACAAAGATAGAATCCTTCCCCGTTTTAGTCCTTGGTAGACCTAGGATGAAATTCATTGAAAGATCGACCCATGGTGCTTCAGATATGGGCAATGGTTTGTAGAGTCCATGCGGATTGATTTTGGACTTGGCCTTCTTACAAGTTATACATTGACTACAGACCCGCTCAACATCTTTTCTCATCCCAGGCCAAAAGAAATGCTCATGGAGGGTTGACAACGTCTTAGCCACCCCGAAATGGCCCATGAGTCCACCACCATGTGCCTCGAACAATTTCCTTATTGAACTTTTCGGTACATAAAGCTTATTTTCGCGGAAAAGGAAACCATCAAACTTAAAATACTTATCAACAGCTTTGTTTTCACAGGATTTATAAATAGCACCAAAATCAACATCGTCAACATACATTTCTTTTAAAAAGACAAATCCAAGCAACTTTGCATCCAAATGTGATAATAAAGTATATCGTCGAGATAATGCGTCAGCCACAATGTTTTCCTTAACCTTTTTGTATTTGATGATATAAAGAAAAGATTCTAAATACTCTACCCATTTGGCGTGTCATTTATTCAGTTTTGCTTGTCCCTTGATATGCTTCAATGCCTCATGATCCGAGTGTATGACAAACTCTTTTGGCCATAAGTAGTGCTGCCAAGTCTCGAGAGCTCGAATTAGAGCATACATTTCCTTGTCGTACGTCGGATAGTTGAGAACGGCCCCATTTAACTTCTCACTAAAGTATGCCACGGGTCTTCCATCTTGCGTTAGAACGGCTCCAATTCCGACACTTGATGCATCACATTCAACTTCAAACATTTTAGCACAATCAGGCAACACAAGTAATGGAGCATTAGTTAAATACAATTTAATAGCAATAAAAGATTTTTCTTGTTCCTCATTCCAATAGAAGGCAGAAGACTTCTTGATCACACTAGTTAAAGGTGCTGCCAAGGTGCTAAAATTTGGAACAAATCGTCGATAGGAGCTTGCCAATCCGTGGAAGCTCCTCACTTGGCTAATGCTCGTGGGTCTAGGCCACTCTCGAATGGCTTTCACCTTTTCTTGATCAACCTCCAGTCCTTCTGAGCTGACCACGAATCCTAAGAAAATAACCTTGTTAGTACAAAAAGTACATTTCTTAAGATTAGCAAACAAAGATTCTTTTCTAAGCACATCCAAAACAGATTTTAAATGCAACAAATGGTCATCTAAGGATTTGCTATAGATAAGTATATCATCAAAATAGACAACACAAAATTTTCCGATAAAAGAACGAAGAACATGGTTCATCAAGCGCATAAAGTGCTGGGCGCATTGGTAAGCCGGAATGGCATAACCAACCACTCGTAGAGTCCATGCTTCGTCTTAAAAGCGGTTTTCCACTCGTCCCCTTCTCGCATCCAAATTTGGTGGTATCCGCTCTTTAGATCAATTTTAGAAAACAATCGAGCACCACTCAATTCATCCAATATATCATCGAGTCGCGGTATCGGATGTCGATACTTAATAGTGATCTTATTCACCGCGTGATAATCTACGCACATACGCCATGTTCCATCCTTCTTTGGCACCAATAAAACCGGTACGGTGCATGGACTAAGACTTTCTCGTATATATCCCTTCTCCATAAGTTCATTGACTTGTTTTTGCAATTCTTTGGTCTCTTCGGGATTTGTACGATAAGCTGGACGATTGGGAATAGAGGCTCCAGGAATGAAATCAATTTGATGTTCTATTCCTCGAATGGGTGGTAACCCATTAGGAATGTCTTCCGGAAAAACGTCCTCGAATTCCTGCAAAAGGGAAACAATCGAAGAGGGCAGATTTGGATCCAACTTGTTAGTACTCAAAAGAGTTTCCTTGTACATAAGTACAAGAACCGATTGCTGCATCAAATAAGATTTCCTAAAATCACTTTCTCTCGCATAAACACTCATTTTCTTTTGCTCTTTTTCTTCTCTCTTTTTTTGTTCGATCGATTTATTGTTTTCTCTCACACTTTTCAAAGGTTTTTCTTTTTTCTTCTCAATGTGTTTTTCGCTCTCTTTTTCATTCTTTTCTTTTTGTACATTCTCTTGAAATTTTTCAAAAGACTCTCTTAACTTCAATTGGTCTTCATAAACCTGCCTCGGCGTCATTGGAACTGAGGTTACATTCTTCCCTTCAAACTTGAAAGTGTAGCGATTTGTAAAACCATCATGAATAGCTTTACGGTCGAATTGCCATGGACGACCCAATAACATATGACCAGCGTGCATAGGTACCACGTCGCATAAAACCTCGTCAGAATATTTTCCGATAGTGAACGGCACCAAAACTTGCTTAGTTACCTTCAACTCCCCTCCATCATTAAGCCATTGAAGTTTGTAAGGTTGAGGGTGCTTAGTTGTTGGCAAGCCGAGTTTTTCAACCATTAAGGTGCTGGCCACATTTGTACAACTCCCGCCATCAACGATCAAGCTGCACACCTTGCCTTGGACATGGCAACGTGTATGGAAAATGTTCTCCCTTTGCTGTTCGTTTTCAACACTTTGAAGACTAAGACTTCGTTTAATGACGAGGATTTCGCCATCAACAGCATATTCAAGTTCGTCTTCTTCTTCGGCAGTTTCATCAGGTTTTTCATCATCATCTTCCTCCGATTCGATCTCTCCATTAGCCCGCACAATCATGTTAGTTCGGTTAGGGCATTGACTTGCAATATGGCCCCTCCCTAAACACTTGAAACACTTTATTTCTTGTGATCGATTCGGCATGACAACTTCTTTGCCTTTGCCTGTTTCACCAACGGGTTTATTCACCTTAGAAGACAAAGGGTGATCTTTAGTGCGATTAGAGAAGTCTTTCTTACCCGCGCCTTGGTTCCACCTTTGAGAATTGTTGGTGCTAGGAAAGGTTCGGCTAGTTCCTTTTCTCTTTAATTGTTTTTCGACTTTGATGGCAACATGTACCATATCAACAACTTCGACATAGTGTTGAAGTTCCACCACGTTAGCTATGTCACGATTAAGGCCGGCTAAGAATCGAGCCATGGTTGCTTCACGATCTTCATCCACGTTCGCTCGAATCATGGCAATCTCCATTTCTTTGAAGTTGTCCTCCACACTTCGATTTCCTTGCGTAAGATTCTGCAACTTTTGATAAAGTTCACGATAATAGTAAGAGGGTATAAATCGCTTACGCATTACGGCTTTCATTTCGGCCCAAGATGAGATTGACCGCTCCCTGTTCCTTCTTCGACTCGTTGTGAGTTGATCCCACCATATCATTGCGTAATCGGAGAACTCGATTGCCGCCAATTTCACCTTTTTGCTCTCCGAGTAGTTGTGACACTCGAAGACCATCTCGATTTTTCTCTACCATTCTAGATAGGCTTCCAGATCAGATTTCCCATGAAAGGGAGGAATGGATAGCTTAATACTTTTTAAATCATCATCAACTTGGCCTCGATCTCTAGGACCCCTATTCCTTTGACCTCGTCGTCTCTCGCTTTGATTCGACGCTTGGTCGCTTTCCACCTCGCTTGGCTCGTAGGGATCATCCACGAAAGGTCTTGCTCGCCCTCGCTCCCTTCTCGGTCCTTAAGGGGTTCCTTCTAGTGTTGGTTCTCCTTCCACTCGATCGAGCCTCTCATTGATGGATTCAAGCTTGTTTCGGAGCATTTGTTAAAATTCTCTTAAGAGGGCTTGTTGGCCTAAATCGGGAACTCCTTCTCCTCCCGGTGCAACATTTCTTACCGGTTGCCTTTCAGGCCTTCCCACCACATTTTGCTCGGGATCTTGAGACATAGTACTATTTCCTCACCAAAAAAATACTCACGTTTCACTCAACAAGAAAGAAAAAATGACACTCACACTCGTGTTTACACTCCTTTGGCTTTTACCTCCTCTCGAATATGTTCACACACTCGTGCCTTTTTCCTCTCGTTTCTTCTCTTATAATTTTGTATAAGACTTGGTAGAGCTTGATCTTTAGTTTAGAGGGTCGGCTTCAAGGGGTTTGCAAAGGAAAGTCGTATGGTTTAGGGTAGGCTCGAAAGAAAGAAACGTTTAAAGATGTGGCGTATAAAATGGATTCACTAATTGGAGAAGAAGAATCACTTGTTCGGAACAACAATCAAACTTGAAAAAAATTTTTTTTAATAGCGTGAAATTTCACCAAGAGGGATATAAAAGAGTGTAGAATGTAATTTTGAAAAAAATTTTGTTGAAGTGTCTCCAGACTCTTTTTTTTTACGGATCTTTCATGTTTTTTTCGTCCGCACCTAGACCGTATACAATTTTTTTCTTTTAATTTTTTTCTTTTCGATTTTTTTTCTTTTTACGAACCTACTCCGGGCATAACACGAACGTCGGCACTCCTCGTTTTAACCAGCTCTGATACCAAATGATGCGAACTAGCCTCGGTTTTAATGATTTGAATCGCTTTTGTTGCCTGATCGTCCAAACGATGAAGTTTCGTTCTTCTTGAGTCAATTCGTTTTACTTGAACAATGAAGTTGTTTGAGGTTCAATTGAAATTAAAGAAAGTGATTTGTAAATTAATTAGGCTAAGAAAAAGGTAGGAAACAAATAATAATGGTTTGGAATTTTTGGTTCAAAGTGAAATGGGAAAATAGGCTTAAAAACAAGAATGAACCAACATTAAGGATTAAGGTTGACCCGATTCTTATATGTCTTTAAGATGGATGAACAAGGATGTAAGAGGCCCTTGACCCACTATCTATCAAAGATAGGAACCTCGGTATAGTTGAACGCCACACTTTGAATGAAAGTGATAAGTTCGGGTTGCAAAGAACAAGGTTGACGCCACTAACCAGTAGATAAGCCAACGAAGTCTTTGGACGAAATTTAGAGAAGAAATTCTCACAAAATACTTAATTCAATAATCAAAATGGCAATAGTCCTTTTACAAATGAACAAGCAAATATTTATAGTCCTTCAAAAGGCTAGCCGAATAGACAAACTTAAAGCTAAGAAAAATCAAGAAAATTCCAGAATTAATGCCTCAAGAAGATTCGGCTGAATGGGCATTCAAATGGGCAGCTTAAGCATGAAGCAAATGCACCTTGCAAAGATGAATGCATCGGTAGATCAATGGTCTTGTCCAGGTTCGGCCTAGCTCTTAAATTACTCCTTAAATTGGCACTTGTTGGCTGAAAAGTTAGGAACATTAAAGATGGTTGTTGAACAGCCACACAAGTGTGAAAGGTCGGTTTTGAAGAGTCAAATATGTGTGAACATCATCAGCTGAATAGTCCCTCATGTGAACACTTAAAATGAGCTGCATGTAGATGTTTAAGGATTGGCAAATTCGGCTGAATGTTCATTTGGGTGTGCCATGCATGTTTCGGCCAAATACAATGAACCTTAGGTGCATGCACCCATGCCGTCCAAGGGAGATTCCTGCACCAAATTAAATCAACAAATTAGTTCATGCAAAATACATTAAATTCAGCAGCATATAAATATAAAAATCTTCTCATTTAATTCGGTCAACTAAATAAATATTTGCTGTAGTTTAAGACATATTTAAGGCACTAAACTAATTAGAACATATTAAATAACACTCAATAATTATTTTGACCAGAAATTAGACTCAATTAATTAACTTAACTAATTTAACTAACAACTTAAATAAACATTCCAGCAAAATAAATATAAACACAAATGAGCTTAAAATGAGCTGATTGAGCTAAGAGTGAGCTCGATGAGCTAAAATTGAGCTGAATGAACTTGAAGTAGATTGCACGGATTGCTTAATTTGCTGGCCCATGATTTTTCAAGTAGAACAGCCACGGATTCACCCCAAACTCGATCCACCAAAGTTGAAATTGCATTCTTGAACTTATTAGCTCTAGCTCGAGTGATGGGTCATTTTGGTAGCTCAACGTAACTATCATTAGCACTCGATAGCTCTCGGGTCTCGATTGCATTAGGGCAAAGCTCGAGTAAAAATCAAACCCAAAGTCGAGCCAAGGAACCAATGATGCCTACTAAGTCAAACAAACCTATGGGCGGCACGAGCAAAGGTAAGACAACTGATTCATTTGCTAACCGTACAAGGGATATTAAGTGTTTTAAGTGCCTTGGAAGGGGGCATATTGCGAGTCAATGTCCCAACTGCAACAATATGGTGGTTCGTGCAAATGGAGAAATCAAATCGGAGGAGGAAGAACTTGAAGATGAGCCCGAAATCGTTTCTGACAACGATGAAGAAGTTGAACACGTCCTTGACGGAGAACTCCTCGTTGTTAAAAGAAGTCTAAGCATCCAAAGTGTCGAAGATGAACAACAACGAGAGAACATTTTCCATACGCGTTGTCTAGTACAAGGGAAACTTTGTAGTGTCATTATCGATGGAGGAAGTTGTACGAACGTGGCGAGCACTCTTATGGTGGAAAAGTTGAATCTACCAACCACCAAGCATCCAAGTTCGTACAAACTTCAATGGCTTAACGATGGAGGAGAGTTAAAGGTGACAAAACAAGTTTTAGTTTCATTCTCCATTGGAAAATATTCCGATGAAGTGCTATGCGATGTTGTTCCAATGCACGCAGGTCATTTGTTATTGGGCCGTCCATGGCAATTTGATCGTCGAGTCATGCACGATGGTTACTCAAATCGTTATTCTTTCAAGCATATGGGAAGAAATGTAACCTTAGCCCCATTGACGCCAAAGCAAGTGTATGAAGATCAAATTAAGTTGAAAAATTATGTGGATCAAATGAGAGAAAAAGAAAAGAGTGAAAATACAAAAGAAAAGAAAAATGAGAAAAAGAAAGAAAACTCAAAAAAAGAGAGTGATAAGAAAGTGAGAAAAGAAAGAGATGAAAAAGAAAAAGTAAGTGAAAAAATTGAGTGTTTTTGCGAGGGTTAGTGATATTCGAAAAGCATTTTTGATGAGGCAACTGATCCTTGTGCTCATGTACAAGGAAAATTTTCTTAACACTAATGAACTTCCCGAGAACATTCCTTCTTCTATTTTGTCTCTTTTGCAGGATTTCCAAGACGTTTTTCCGGATGAAGTGCCAAATGGTTTGCCACCACTTCGTGGGATTGAGCACCAAATCGATTTTGTGCCTGGAGCCGTTATTCCAAACTGACCAGCTTACCGAACCAATCTCGAAGAGACCAAAGAGCTTCAACGACAAATCAATGAACTCATGGAAAAGGGCTACATCCAAGAAAGCCTTAGTCCATGCGCCGTACCGGTTTTGTTGGTTCCAAAGAAGGACAGAACGTGGCGCATGTGTGTCGATTGCCGCGCTGTAAATAAAATTACTATTAAGTATAGGCATCCCATACCGCGTTTAGATGACATGCTCGATGAGTTAAGTGGCGCCAAGTTGTTCTCGAAAATTGATCTCAAAAGCGGATACCATCAGATTCAGATGCGTGAAGGTGATGAGTGGAATACCGCTTTTAAAAAGAAACATGGTTTGTATGAGTGGTTGGTCATGCCATTCGGCTTAACCAACGCCCCTAGTACTTTTATGAGACTTATGAACTATGTTTTACGAAATTTCATTGGTAAGTTTTGCGTTGTGTATTTCGATGATATTCTCATATATAGCAAATCGATGGATGAGCATGTAATGCATTTGCGATCTGTTTTAGAAGTACTTAGGAAGGAGACCTTGTATGCTAATCTTAAGAAGTGTACTTTTGTTCTGACAAAGTGATTTTTTTAGGTTTCGTGGTCAGCTCGGAGGGCCTTGAAGTCGATAGCGAAAAGATTAAGGTGATTCAAGAATGGCCGAGACCAACGACAATAAGTCAAGTGCGAAGCTTCCATGGCCTAGCAAGTTTCTATAGGCGCTTCGTACCCAACTTTAGCACGTTGGCCGCCCCATTGACAAGCACCATTAAGAAGAATTCAACTTTTCATTGGGGCGAAGAGCAAGAAAATTCTTTTAATATTATTAAAGTTGTTTTACTAAAGCTCCGTTGTTGGCATTGCCTGATTTTTCTAAGACATTTGAAATTGAATGTGATGCCCCAGGTGTCAGAATAGGTGCCGTGCTAACTCACGATGGGAGACTGATCGCTTATTTTAGCGAAAAATTGAATGGTGCCACATTGAACTACCCAATTTACGATAAGGAAATGTATGCACTCATTCGTGCTCTCGAGACTTGGCAGCACTATTTGTGGCCGAAGGAGTTCATGATCCATTCGGATCATGAAGCGTTAAAGCACATTAAAGGTCAACACAAATTAAACAAACGCCATGCTAAGTGGGTAGAGTATTTGGAATAATTTCCCTATGTCATAAAATATAAAAAGGGTAAGGAAAATATCGTGGCAGATGCTCTTTCAAGAAGGTATACACTTCTATCGTATTTAGACTCCAAATTGCTTGGTTTTACATTGTTGAAAGATTTATATGCTACTGACGATGATTTTGGAGAAATTTTTGCTGCATGCGAAAATGTTGCTGTTGATAAGTTTTATAGGTGTGATGGCTTCCTTTTTAGAGAAGGAAAATTATGTGTGCCTCAGAGTTCCGTACGAGATTTATTAGTACATGAGGCGTATAGCGGAGGCCTCATGGGCCATTTCGGCGTTGGAAAAACCTTAGCAACTCTCCAAGAGCATTTTTATTAGCCGAAAATGAAACGGGACGTTGAACGAGTTTATGCGCGATGTGTGACGTGCAAGAAGGCCAAATCCAAGATTAACCTGCACGGGCTGTATACGCCCCTCCCTATACCCGACGCATCTTGGGAAGACATTTCCATGGACTTTGTCCTTGGATTGCCTAGGACTAAAACGGGGAAGGACTCGATCTTTGTTGTTGTTGATCGTTTCTCAATGATGCGAACCAGCCTCGGTTTAATGATTTGAATCACTTTTGTTGCCCGATCGTCCAAACGATGAAGTTTCGTTCTTCTTGAGTCAATTCGTTTTACTTGAACAATGAAGTTGTTTGAGATTCAATTGAGGTGAAAGAAAGTGATTTGTAAATTAATTAAGCTAGAAAAGGTGGAAAACAAATGTTAATGGTTTGGAATTTTCGGTTCAAAGTGAAATGGGAAGATAGGCTTAAAAACAAGAATGAACCAATGTTAAGGATTAAGGTTGACCCAATTCTTATATGTCTTTAAGATGGATGAACAAAGGATGTATGATACGAGTCATAAAGGCCCAACCCAAGTTCAAGAAAGTGATGGGCTCAAATTGCCACAAGGCCCAATAACGAGATCAAAGGCCCGACAAATGTGGTCCAAACTAAATGGGACCATTCAAGAGTTTGTTAGCAAGGCCTTAGATGCATACACGAGAGAACAAGAAAATCAAGATTCACTTTCTTGTTTTCAAGAAAATCAAGAGACCGAATCTTGGCCCAATTATGCTGTTCGAAGAGATTTTCAAGAATCAAGAAAATCAAGATTTCAAATCTTGGAAATCTTGGTCCAACAAACCAAATCTTGCAGCCAACACGCATTAGATCTCTGTTACGAGCATCAACGACCCAATTTCGGAAGGAGATGGATCACGAGCCCAAATTCTTGAAGGCGAGGCCCAATAACCAAATTCCAGCCCAATCAAGAAATTCCTTCATACTTAGTTAAAATCAGGCCAAAATGTCAAAGGGCCTAATTTATAAACATTTTACTTGTTTAATTTAATTTTTAAGCTTTAGGAACATACATGTAAAATTCGGCCCAAAAACAGCCCATATATATGCTTGGCCGAATTTTCCCTTTTTTATTTTATTAATTAGGTTTAATTTTATTAGTTACTTGTTAGATTAGGATTACTTGAGGCCTATTTAAAGGCATGGCCGGCCACCCCTTGTACACACACTTAGATTCATTCTTAAATTTCAGATTTGAGAGAGCAGAATTTTCTTTGAGTTTTCTCCAAGATTTCTCTCTTGAGTTTTCTTTAGAAGTTGTTTTAACAATCTTTTGATTGTAGGAGCCATCTTCAACCTTCTTCTTGCCATCAATATTCTTTGGAGGGGAGTTTAGAGCCGTTTGAAGGAATTTGTGAATTCTTTCGGGAATTCAAGGGTTCTTAGGACTTTTCTTTAATTCCTTGCTGTTCAATTTATTTTCTTTATTATTGCTTGTGCCGATTTCTTACCTAATCTTTTTGCTGTTCTTGCTTGTGTTTCCAGCCTTGATTAAACTCAAGATCTCATCGTTTATGCTATTCTCCTATTGGCAGCACACATTCGAATCTAAAAATCCCCAATTCCTAGGGTTTGGCCGATTGGATCTCTTTCAATTTGGGAATCAATTGATTGCTGGAAATTAGGCATTCTTGGCCGAATCAATTCCTTGGCAGATTCGCGACCTTTCTTTCCTTTCAATTGCACTTGATCACTTGATTCTACTTCTTTTCTTCTTGCCGACCAAAACCTTAATTTAATCCCATTGATTTGCTAAATTTTTAAGATTAAGTTGCTGTTGTGTTTGTTTCCTCAGATTCGGCAGATTGGTTCTTTTCCTTGATTGCTAAATCGAGCTCTTGGCTGCCAAGAAACCCCTTTCATAAGTGTTTCGATTCTTGTTTAAATCTTGCTGATTTAGTGTTTTTTTTTCAGACCTTAATTGTCCAGATTTAATTTCATTATTTGTTTTAATTTCAGATCTGTTCGTTAGAGCTTTCGTAGAAATTTCCCGTGACTTGACGACTCGATCTTGGTCCGCGCGCAATCCTCTATCATTTGGTATCAGATTTTGGGCGTTTTGGGTGTTCTTGGTTGATTTCTAAACTGATCTCTATTTTTTAAAGCACAAACAACAGTTTTACCCAGAAAAATTGTTTGAAAAAAATTCATTTGAGTGGGTAAACGTTGTCTGATTGATCTAAAATTTTACATACATATTTGTGGCACTGTGATTGAATATAAAAAAATTAACCCCGCATAAAATCAGTCAAAAAAGTCAAAAAAATCAAAAAAGACGAAATTCAATAAAAATTAAAAAAAGATTCAGAGGGTTGAATTTGGTGCCCAAACTTTCTAGATCAAAAATTCAATATATAAGGACATTCCAGATTTAATTTCATGATTTTTGGAGATCGGGAACACCTCGAACGAAGTTGTCAAGTTACTCCGCAGTTTTTCGGGTTTTCTGTTTTCAGCACTTTTTATTGATTCTTAGCTGTAGGTTTTCATTTGTTTGCCTTTATTCTTCCTTTACGCTATCTAACACCTTCTTGTTTCTTGTGTTAGTAGGATTTAAACGTGTGCACAACTTCTTCCTCGGTGCAACACGAATCAATTGGTGTCTCGTCAGTTTTTGGCATCCTAGTGCAAATTAGGACTCTTTGGTAGTTCGGTTCATCCACTCTCTAATTGGTTGATATAAACTCTCCTAAAGGACTCACAAGACTGAATTCTAACTCATTGAGAATTTAAATTTTCTTTTTGAGTGATTAACGGTGAGGTTTGGTTACTTTTATTTTTGAGTGTTGAGTGTTTATTTTTGCAGATTTTTTTTTAGAAAATGTCTAAAAGTGATAATAATGATGATACATTTATGAAAGTCCAACAACAGTTAGAGGGACATGCTGCTGCAATCACGCAAATAAATGCTACACTTCAAGCATTGAATGCTACTTTGAATGAAGTACGATTGAATCAAGAAACTCAGTATCGAGATCCAATTAAGGAAGATAGGGATAACCAGCCAACTCATCATAGGCGCGGTCCTCGACGTGTCCCTAGAATGGATGATGATTTTCATGATCGTGGGCAACTTCTTTGGCAAAACTGAAATTCACAATTCCCCAATTTCGTGGTAAGAGTGATCCTGAAGCCTATTGTGAATGGGAATCTAAGATTGAACTAATGTTTCGGTATTATAAATGTCCGGATGATGAAAAGGTTGCGTTAGCAACACTGGAATTTTTAGATTATGCATTAAGTTGGTGGACTCAACTTGGGGTAAACCGCCATCGAAATTATGAAGGTGAGATTTTGACATGGGATGAGTTGAAACAGATTATGCGTAAAAGGTTTATTCCACCTCACTACTATAGAGAAATTAAAACAAAGCTAAGAAGACTTATCCAAGGTAGTAGGATGGTGGATGAATATTTTAAAGAGATGGAGATGCTCATTCAGAGAGCTAATGTGGAGGAGGATGAAGAAACAACTATGGTTCGATTCATTCATGGTTTGAACAGGCCGATAGCTAATAGATTGAGGCTACAAACTTACATTGATTTGGAAGAAGCAGTTCACAAAGCCATTGAGATCGAGCAACAATTAAAGGAACAAAGGTTTGGGTCCTTCTCTACTTCACAATATTACCGAGGTAACAATTCCAATTCTGATTTTAAGAGTTCAAAACCACCTTTTGTTGCTAATAAGTCTTCTTTGAGTAACAAGCAATCAGATTGGAAAAAAGGGGCTCCTGCTAAAACGCAAACAACTTCTAAGCAGCCCAATTTAGGTGATTCGAGTGCGAAGAGGACTCGTGAGATTGAATGCTTTAAGTGCAAAGGGCGTGGTCATTATAGTAGGGAATGCCCTAACACGAGATTACTTCTTCTAAAAGATAATGGTGAGTATACTTCTGACTCTGATAAAATAGATCCAGATATGCCAGAACTTGTGGATGACAGTGATAATGGCGAAGAGTTGGTAGAACCACCAAACGAAGGGGACTTTGCTGATTTTTCGTGCCTTGTAGTTCGCCGAACACTTAACATCCAGATGAAAGATGATGACAACCAAAGGACCAATATTTTCCATTCTCGGTGTTTTATTAAAGGTAACTTATGTTCAATCATTATTGATAGTGGGAGTTGCTCGAATGTAGTGAGTAGCTATTTGGTGGATTCTTTAAAGTTGCCTTGTACTAAACACCCTAAGCCATATCACCTTCAATGGCTTAATGAATGCTCCGAAGTTAAAGTTACGAAACAGTCCTTGGTCACTTTTAAGATGGGCAATTATGAGGATGAAGTATGGTGTGATGTGGTCCCAATGCATGCGGCACATTTGCTTCTTGGACGGCCTTGGCAATTTGATCGTGATGTTACACACCAAGGTAAACTTAATCGATACTCCCTTGTATTTAAAGGTAAGAAATTCACTTTTGCTCCTTTAAATCCTACTGATGTATACAAAGATCAATTGAAGATGATAAAATTTTGTGAGGGGGTAAGGGAGAAAGAGCAAATACAAAAGACAGAGAGAAAAGAGGCTAATAGTAAAAAAAGTCAAAATTTAAAAAGCCCAAAGGTGAGTGAACCAACAAGTGGTAAAATGAGCGAAAAAAATCTTTTGGCAACAAAAAAAGATGTGAGGAGAGCCCTACTCAATAAACAGCCTTGTATCCTTGTGAGGTTTAGGCAAAATTATTTATCTTTATCTAACGTTAACGAAAATTTGCCTAGTGTGTTTCAATCTCTTTTGCAGGATTATGAGGATGTTTTTAGTGAGGCCCCTAAAGGTTGACGTGATCCGGCTCGATGATGTAGAGTCGAGTCACTTGTTTGCCCGATCGTCGACGAGAAGAGTCATTCGTTTGATGAGAAAATGTATTTTGATTAAGCGGAAGTTGGCAAAAGTGTTCAAAGGATAGGTGATGTTTGATGATTGATGTTAGGTTTGGTTTTAGCAAGGAAATAAAGTTTATAATTTTTAAAGTTAAAATGGAGATGGTAAAGTGAACTCAAGCTGAAGAACGATTCAATACTATATGAAGTATTACCCCGGGACTTATATTGCTTAAGGTGAAATTGATGGATAGTCGAAGATGGACCTTGACCCGTTACCTATATAGAGGTAAGAACCAAAGGTATAAAAAGGTGGAGAACGCCACACCAGAATGGTGATAAGTTAAGGAGTCGGGCTGACGCCACTAGCGAGCTAGATAAGTCAGAACGAGACTCGAATGAAATTGGATAGGAGGAATCCTCATGATACGACCACGCCCCGGGCACATTTTTGGACTAGCTCCATAAGCGTTGGTCGCAAACCCATGCGAGCTGAATGAGTTCAATTCCATCTCGTTGAGCTCCGTTTAGCTCGTTTCCAGCTCCATGAGCTCGAATAAGCTCAAACTCAGCTTGGTTTAATTTATGCATTTATTAGTTGCTGGACTAAATTAAATAAAATAGTTTAATTAGTTTATTCAGCTCCAATAAATAAAGTTACATTTAATTTGCTGGAATAAATTAATTAGTTGAGTTAGTTATTTTAGCTCAAATAATTACTAAGTATTTAATTTAAGAAATCTGGACATTTTAATTATGTTTGTTTAATGCATGTTATTAATTTGTCTTAATTAGAACACATATTTAATTTGTTCAGCTCTTGCACCTTTTTAATGTGTCTTAATTTCAGCCGAATAAATGTGTGTGTGATAATTTTATTGTAATTTGATTTTATTCAGCTGCTGGAATTTTTAATGAATGATTAATAAGTTCTGACCGAATTTATTTGGTGATATTTCCAGCTGAATCAGCTAGCTTAAGGTCCAAGGAGCAATTAAGGAAGAAACATGCATTTGGCTAAATGCATGGGACAGCATTAAAAGGAGCAGCTCCCTTTTGTTTCCAGCTGACTTTTCGTGAAGCTTAATGGATTTTCAGCTCTTCAAAGAAGCAAATTAAGATGTTCATATTGATGAAAATTCTTTTCACATTAAGTGGCTGATCGGTTTTGAGCATTCACACTAGGGAACCATTCAAATTTGTCCATTCACACTTGAGGACCATTGAAATGCCCAAGCTGCTCATTTAAATTACAAGACTATTCAGCTTTTCAAGGCAGCTTAATTAAGGTGTATTAAGCTTTATTGGCCGAACCAAGACATCCAATTCAGCTCACCAGCACTCCCATTCATGCCCAGCTGAATGGACTCCATCTAGAAGCTGTCCAATTGACTTCTCCATGCATGAAGCTTCCCAAAACGTTCTAGGAAGGTTGCTGGAAATTTCCAGCCTCTTTTGCTTTAATTTTGGCTGACTATTCAGCATCTTATTAGTCCATTGGGCTACCTTAGGCTTAGGCTATAAATATTTGCTCATTTGTATTTTGTAAGAACTTTTGCTCATTTGATTAATGTTTATACATTTTGTGAGTTTTTCAACTCTCTTAATTCGTTTTAGACTCAAGTAGACTTATCTAGCTTGCTAGTGGCGTCTTCCTTGTTTCTTCGAACTTATCACTCAAATCCTGAGTGTGGCGTTCAACCATTTGATACCTCTGGTTCCTAACTCATATAGTTAGCGGGTCAAGGTCCTTTCTACCACCTTTAAGTGTCTTATAAGAATCAGGTTGGTACTCCATTTTAGTACTGGTTCCTTCTTAACCTTAAAGCCATTCAAGCCATCCGCAAATCCAACTTCAACAACCTTTAGCCTCTTCACTTAACCGAATCCATTACCTACCTTACTTAGCCATCTTGAACCAATTTTTGAAACCTTATTCCATCATTAGCCTACTTTTAAAATACATTTCAAAATCGAGTGATACTTCTCTATTTTACGATCGAGCACATAAACGACTCGACTCACATCACCAAGCTGGATCACATCATTTGGTATCAGAGCTAGTTAAAATCGAGGAGTACGGACGTTCGTGAAGTTGCCGGAATAAGTCATTGTGAAAAAAAATAAAAAAATAAAAAATTCGAGTTGTAATATTTTTTTTCTTTCTCTCTTGTATTTAGCTTACTATTGTATTGGAGTATTACAAAAAAAATTTGAAATTATAAAAAAAATTCGAAAAAAAAAAGAAGAGGAAATTGAAAAAAAAATTCAAAAAAAAAGATAAATTTTGAAAAAAAAGTGTTGAAAAGTTGCAAAAAAAAAGAGAAAGAATCTATTTTGAAGACGTTCATAGTTTTCCCGATCTTAAAGTGCTGTTCTACCGAACACAAACCAATCGCCACACTTAGCTCCATTCTTTTTTTTATTTTCTTTTTAGCCTACCTTGCACTCCTTACATCGACTACCTTTGCGAACCCCTTTGAAGCCGACCCTCTAGGCCTGCTTGTAAGTCTGAACGAGTCGATTACGAAGTTTGAGAGGCGAATCGAGTGGTAAAAGGCACAAGCGAAATACATCAAGATAAAAGCCAAAATAAGAGTGAAACACGAGTGGTGTGCCATCTATTATTTTCTTTGCGAGAGAACTTGTGAGATTTTGTGGTGAGGATTATTTTTCTTTCTAATTTGTCTTTTGTTTTCTAACATTTTATTGAAACATGTCTGAAGAATTTTCTGAATTTGAATTCCAAATGTGGAAGCGAGAAATGCAAAGGATAATGCGGTTTGAATTCCAACGAATACAAAAAGGAGAACTCCAAGTACCATCCGACAAAGATAAAGAAGATTTGACACCTGTTGATTTGACATCAAAATGAGTTCAAGTCTTCAACGATTGGAGAACGAACCGTAACATAAGAATCTATTTCATACTCGATGCCTTGTCCACGATAAAATCTGTTGCATCATTGTTAATGGTGACATTAGTTCAAATGTGGCCAGCACTAGAATGGTGGAAAAACTTGGCTTACTCGTTACCAAGCATCCTAACCTTATAAGCTGCTGTGGTTTAACGACAAAGGTGAATTTGAAGTTACTCAACAAGTGTGTGTTGCATATTCCATCGGCAGATACCAAGACGAAGTCGTTTGTGATGTGGCACTTATTCAAGCCTGCCATTTGTTGCTAGGAGCACCATGGCAATTGGATCGCAAGTTCATTCACGATGGATGTACCAATAGGTATTCCTTCAAGCATCAAGGAAGGAAAATCACCTTAGCACCGCTCACACCGGACCAAGTCCATGAGGACCAAATCAAATTGAAAAAATTGGTTGTAAAAGAACGTGAGCAAGAAAAGAGCAAACAAAATGAAAGAAATAAAAAAGAAAAATACGAAAGTGAGATTTCAAAAACAAAAGAGAGTGAAAAGCAAAAAGAGATTGAAAATGAAATTGAAAGAGAAGAAAAAGAAAAAGTGGAAAAAGAAATTGAAAGAGAGCATGAAAAGAAATCGAGTGAAAAAGAAAGAAAATTTACAAAAGAAACAAGTGAAGAAAGCAATCCTGGAAAAGTGAGGAATATTTTTGCTAACCACCATTCAAGTTTGCTTTCCGATTCTTCTTTGTTACAGGTTTGTAAATTTCCAATCCAAGACAAGTTCCAACTTCATTACCGACCGCATGAACGCCGATTTCAATTAATTGAAAAGGGTAAGTTGGATGATGTGACTACCTTTCAAAACTTCAAAGGTAAGTCAGTAAGAAACCTTGTGATATTCAATTTGATTGTGGTATGGTTTCTTTTGAAAAATTCATTCATTTTGTTGGTCTTAGAGAAAGTCCATTCAAACATTTGTTTTGTTGTTTAACCTTGGATCGAAATGTTGATTTTCCCTTGAAAAGAGTCTTGCAATGCTCTAATCATCATTTGTTTCCTATTGATTTCCATCACGATCCATTGCAAGATATCATCCTTCCAACTCCTCAAGGTAAGCAAGGTAATGTATCTTTTGAGATTCAATCAAATTGGAACTTCTTGAATTCTGTTGATAAGTGTGCCTATGAACTTCACAAAAGCCATTATCATTCTTTGCCTAGTTGCTATAGGTTGAATCAGTTAGCTGATTTTGATCTGATTAGCATCTTGGAATGTCCTTCTCATCATTGGTTCCATGTTGATTCAAATCACCTAAATTGCATGTTGTGGGCGATGATGACATTACTCCAACTTTAAGTCAGCAAAACATGACTGTTGATTGTGATAAAAATTATTCATGTAAAATGCTTAATCTAATTGGTTTTGATGGCTACATGAGTTCTTTCCATCAATGCGATGAAATTTTGTGGATGTCTTTATTTTTGCGAAGAAATTTTGAAAGTAATGAATGTTTGTACATACATGCGATTAAAACTTATTTGACTAGCATGAATGTGTTGTCTACGGATTATGTCCTTGCATTGTTTTTGAACTTAAATGACCCAAATCATGTGTTTAACCCTGGAGCATATTTTTCTAAATTGCTGGTGAAAGGAGGTGAGTACCATCATCTTAGTTTGTATAGATATGTTGGCCCTTTCTCTTTACTTCAAGTTCTATCCTTTGCTGGTGTACAAAGACAAAATCCATTCTTTGTTTACGGAAATCATTGCATTACATTGTGGTCGACAGCATTTAAGTTTCTCTTGCATGTTTATAATTTTCGACTACTTCAAATTCTTTCTTTGTTACCAGCTATGCAATCTTCATGTCACATTGAAATGGCAAGAGAAAGCTTTGTTTTTGATCCTGGAGATTATTATTTTATGTTTCTGTTTAAGGGATTTAAACGAAGAAATTTCCTTACCCAAGAGCTCAATTGCCGAATGCTTTGTGCGTTTGGTCTGTTACCATCGGTAAAACTTTTGATTCATTCTAAATGGGTAAAACGTACTCATCATCTTTATCTTGACATTGGCTCATGCAATTCATTTTTGAGTAAGATGCCAACGAATTATTTTATGCCCACAACTTATAATGTCACTCATGTGTTTCAGTCTTTTGTAGGTGACAAACCGAAATGGCTTTCATCTAAAGAGGGAGGGAGTGTAAATATTTTTCTTTCTTTACCAATCCTCTGTGGTTCTAACGTTTTGGGAAATGTCTTTTCCAGGTTCATGAATAAAAGGCTTCTTGACATTGAACGATTTTTTGCGAGCAAATGGCCCGATTTGGGGACAAATCGCTTTAAAGAGGGAGGGGATGATACGACCACGCCCCGGGCACATTTTTGGACCAGCTCCATAAGCATTAGTCGCAAACCCATGCGAGCTGAATGAGTTCAATTCCATCTCGTTGAGCTCCGTTTAGCTCGTTTCCAGCTCCATGAGCTCGAATAAGCTCAAACTCAGCTTGGTTTAATTTATGCATTTATTAGTTGCTGGACTAAATTAAATAAAATAGTTTAATTAGTTTATTCAGCTCCAATAAATAAAGTTACATTTAATTTGCTGGAATAAATTAATTAGTTGAGTTAGTTATTTTAGCTCAAATAATTACTAAGTATTTAATTTAAGAAATCTGGACATTTTAATTATGTTTGTTTAATGCATGTTATTAATTTGTCTTAATTAGAACACATATTTAATTTGTTCAGCTCTTGCACCTTTTTAATGTGTCCTAATTTCGGCCGAATAAATGTGTGTGTGATAATTTTATTGTGATTTGATTTTATTCAGCTGCTGGAATTTTTAATGAATGATTAATAAGTTCTGACCGAATTTATTTGGTGATATTTCCAGCTGAATCAGCTAGCTTAAGGTCCAAGGAGCAATTAAGGAAGAAACATGCATTTGGCTAAATGCATGGGACAGCATTAAAAGGAGCAGCTCCCTTTTGTTTCCAGCTGACTTTTCGTGAAGCTTAATGGATTTTCAGCTCTTCAAAGAAGCAAATTAAGATGTTCATATTGATGAAAATTCTTTTCACATTAAGTGGCTGATCGGTTTTGAGCATTCACACTAGGGAACCATTCAAATTCGTCCATTCACACTTGAGGACCATTGAAATGCCCAAGCTGCTCATTTAAATTACAAGACTATTCAGCTTTTCAAGGCAGCTTAATTAAGGTGTATTAAGCTTCATTGGCCGAACCAAGACATCCAATTCAGCTCACCAGCACTCCCATTCATGCCCAGCTGAATGGACTCCATCTAGAAGCTGTCCAATTGACTTCTCCATGCATGAAGCTTCCCAAAACGTTCTAGGAAGGTTGCTGGAATTTCGAGCCTCTTTTGCTTTAATTTTGGCTGACTATTCAGCATCTTATTAGTCCATTGGGCTACCTTAGGCTTAGGCTATAAATATTTGCTCATTTGTATTTTGTAAGAACTTTTGCTCATTTGATTAATGTTTATACATTTTGTGAGTTTTTCAACTCTCTTAATTCGTTTTAGACTCAAGTAGACTTATCTAGCTTGCTAGTGGCATCTTCCTTGTTTCTTCGAACTTATCACTCAAATCCCAAGTGTGGCGTTCAACCATTTGATGCCTCTGGTTCCTAACTCATATAGTTAGCGGGTCAAGGTCCTTTCTACCACCTTTAAGTGTCTTATAAGAATCGGGTTGGTACTCCATTTTAGTACTGGTTCCTTCTTGACCTTAAAGCCATTCAAGCCATCCGCAAATCCAACTTCAACAACCTTTAGCCTCTTCACTTAACCGAATCCATTACCTACCTTACTTAGCCATCTTGAACGAATTTTTGAAACCTTATTCCATCATTAGCCTACTTTTAAAATACATTTCAAAATCGAGCGATACTTCTCTATTTTACGATCGAGCACATAAACGACTCGACTCACATCACCGAGCTGGATCACATCACCTCACAATCAAGTTTTCAATAATCAAATTCTGTCACCTTTTTACAAAGAGTAATAAACTATTTATAGATTACAAAGATGACTACTCAAATTCAGCATCTATGTGTTCACACAGTAATAAAAAATATTCACACTAAAGTATTAAAATTCGGTTCATGTTTGAAGATGGTGCATGAATTGGCCGAACCATCATGTTGCTTCACTTGATGCATTCATGCATTCTTGCCTTGAAGAATAGCCATAATTCCATGGATGTGTAGCCCTTTAATGCTCATACATATCCCTTGGCCAAATGAGGCTTTAATGTGCATGAAATACTTGATTGGTCATCTTGAAAATGCGTGAATCATGCATGAAACGTCCCAATGTATTTTCCTCCATAAACACGATCCATGAATCTTGAAATACATGAACACTCAGTAGCTCCCTCATGCATGAATGTCCCAAATACATGTGCTCCTTTAAATGCCTTCATTGAACCTTAATTGTGCATGCACCTTGTTTAATTACTCTCCAAATTCGGCTCACCTACAAAAACACATGAACCAAAATTAAATCACATTAAATTCAGGTGAATCAAACATTAATATAATTTAGGCACACTAATTAACACATAAATTAAATTAGACAAATTTAATAAAGTCTTAAACAAGACATATTAAATTCGGCTAAGACACATTTAAAACATGTAATAAGTCAAGACATAATTGTAAGCTGTAGTTATTTAAACTAAGTTAATGAAATACTTAATTTATTCAAACATTAAAATAAATGAGCTGAAATAAACTTAGGCCAAGCTCAAACGAGCTAAAGTAAGCTAGATTGAGCTGAAACGAGCTGAATCAAGCTCAAGTAAGCTGATTTGAGCTGAATGGAGTTCAAGGAGCTGGGATTGAGCTAAGTTTGGCTTGACAAAGGTGAATGGAATCTTTGTAGAGCTGAACCGAGCTTCTTCATAGGTGTTGAGCTTTGTTTCAAGCCAAAATTGAGTGATGGATGCTAAAACAGCTTCTTGGAATTGCCAAATTCGAGCTCGAGTCATTAGGCCTTTAGGGAGCTCAATGGAATCGGAATAAGAGCTTGTTGAGCTCCAGGGTGTGGTCATGTCATTCCCCCTTCTTCAAAGCGACTTGTCCTCAAGTCGAGCTGTTTGTTCACTAGAAAATAGTTCCTTTTACTCGGCTTTCCTCAGTCGAATGGGGCAGATGGTAATTGAGTGAACTGGAAAGAATAGTCATGAGTTAGCAAATAGAAATGCAAACAAGCTTGAAGTCCAAGCATAAGCATAACAAAACAAGTATAATGCATGCGAGTGGATAGATTCAGATTACCATGCAAATGAACTAGTTTACTCGACAATGCCTCGACAAATATTCGAAACAAAATCAAATAGATTTCTGGGCATGCATCCATCTTAAATTGATTACACAAGCTAAGATTGGATCGCGAGTAATAAGTCAAAATATGTACGTAGGCATTACAAACAGGTAATGAAAAAGATTTACATGATTCATGAATTGGCTTGGTTGGGCATTGCAATTTTAATGTAATCATGTGGTCACCAACAAATTCACGATAGTCAAAAACAAGAGTTTTTTTATCAACAACCAGAACAGATAGATCATCAATAAACAAAATAGAACAGTCAAGCAAGTCGCCGTCTAAGTGATTTACAAGAACCAAATCATCAACAAAATGTTTGTTACCAACCGAACAGGGCAGAGAGGTTTTAAAGTTCTTGTAAGTCATACCTTGTTTATCTTGAGGGATAGGAAAACAAGGATTATTTTTACCTTTGTCGGCCATCATAAACCTTCTCTCCTTGGACTTATAAAGCAATCGAGGCTTCGAGGTTGGCTTAACCCGAAATAATGATGAAGCACAAAGACAACTTGCGCTTGTGTGCTCACAAAAACGTAAGAAGTTAGTATCACCATGGATAATGGACTCTAAGGAACTTCTCAAAATGCTATTCACAAGTAAATCGATTTCAGGCTCAAAAACATAAGTCGATCTTAACTTTTCGGGTAAGAGCACATACCTCATGTACATCCACATAAATCATTCAAGGAACAATTTTAAATCACGTTCAAAATCGTTAAGTCCATTTCCTCTAGTCAATAACCAATCATCAATCAATAATGAGTCATCCGCACAAAATTTAGGATGCTTGATTTTCCCACAAATCGTACCAAAACATATTCCAGGCTTAAAAACATGAGTTTAAGTAATTACACCAAAGAATAGCAAAGGGTTTTGTAAATCAAACATGTCAAACCAAAAGGGTTGTCGCGTCCACAGAAAGAAACATTCAATTCTCTTTACATTCATCAAATCAGACTTCCACAAATTCATGGATTTTTCATGAGGCGATAATTGATGCACAAAATTATCATAATCAAAAATCTTAATCACTTTTTGTGAAAAACATCACCACGCAAAATCAAACCTTTGGTTTGTCGATCATAACGATTGATATCAACCACATTCAAAGAGCAACAATTAATTGGGTGAAAATAAAGGGGCCTTTTTAAAACTAAGTCATCGAAAATTTTATTGACAAATTTTAACTCAGATTGTCGTGACTCGGTTGTTAAAAATCCCTTACCTTGCTTACCTTCAAGCTCATATAGTGTGATTTCATCTTCAACCTTACCTATGCTGATCGTATGAAAGCGTCTTTCATCAGAAAGGTATTGAAGTTGAAAATTATCATTCGAAATTTTGGGCACCTGAAAAGAAGAAACAGAACGAGAACAAGTTTCACGTGGGTTAATTGCAACACTCCTTACTTTTTCTGGTTCGCTCGTCTCTTTTTCTCTCGTTTCTTTTTTTGTCTCAAACTCTTTTTCAACATCTTGTTCTTTTTCACTTTTTTTCTCAATCTCAATTTCTTTTTCAATTTTCTTTTTTTGTTTTCTTTTTCTCTCACTTTTTCAATTTCTTTTTCACTTGCAATTTCTTTTTCTTTTTCATTTTCTATTTCTTTTTCACTCTCTTTTTCTTTTTCTTCCTCTTCTTTTTTATTACAATGTGAGGACGATTCAAAAGAATCAAAAAGATAATCATTTGGCTCAAAGAAAGAGACAGTATCTTCGTAGGCTTCTCGTTCATTTCTTCGGGAATAATCCTTCAGGAAGGACTTCTTTGAAGCGTACGAGGAATAACTCATCCTTTCTCGTTCGTCATATCGAAAGGTCGCAAACTCGAAGATTTCTTCTCTTTGTCTCAAATTCCTTAACGAGTAGGAATCCCGATAAGAATTTCTTTGCGAATCGTCTTTGGATGTGTATCGCCATGATGATCTTGACTCCATTTCTCGACTTGGTGGATTTTGTTTCCGTCAGGCCTTTTCCTCCACTCGGTCCAAATGTCTTTTTAATGGGCTTAGTTTTTCCTCCAACATTCTGCCCATCTCGTTCACCAAGTATTGAAATTCGTCGATAGAGAATTCTTCTCGAGACATGATTTAATTACTGAAAAAGAATAGTGATTAAAACAAAACAAGAATTAAATACCTCAGCACAAAAAAAAATCTCACGTTTCACTCGCAAAGAAAATTGGATAGCACTCCACTCGTGTTTACGCTCTTTTTAGGCTTTTTCTTTGATGTTTTAACTCTTGCCTTTTACCTCTCGACCTCGTCTCACAATTTCGTAATTCGTCTCGAGTAGACTTAATTTGCTGCTTGAGGGTCGGTTTCAAAATAGTAACAAAGGGAATAATGAAATGGTGTAGGGTAGGCTGAAATGAAATAAAATTAAGGCTAAGTGTGGCGTTGGGAAAGTAGATAAGAAAAAAAAGAACTCACTTGATCGGGAAAAACAAAAAAAATTCCAACACTTCACTTTTTTTTTGAATTTTTTTTAACTTCGTACTCTCTTTTTTTTTAATTCTCATTTTTTTTTGAATTTTCATAATTCTTTTTTTTAACTTACAATAGAAGAATAAAAT
Organism: Gossypium turneri; assembly: GCA_008044935.1. Classification (NCBI taxonomy): domain Eukaryota; kingdom Viridiplantae; phylum Streptophyta; class Magnoliopsida; order Malvales; family Malvaceae; genus Gossypium; species Gossypium turneri. The sequence goes on from CP032579.1 coordinate 31,299,506, forward strand.
ACAATAGTGCTTTTTTTTGCACGATTTTTTTCAATTCATGAACCTAATTCAAATTCTTCGATCTTCAATACTCCTCGTTTTTAAGTTCTGATACCAAATGACGTGATCCGGCTCGATGATGTAGAGTCGAGTCACTTGTTTGCCCGATCGTCGAAGAGAAGAGTCATTCGTTTGATGAGAAAATATATTTTGATTAAGCGGAAGTTGGCAAAAGTGTTCAAAGGATAGGTGATGTTTGATGATTTATGTTAGGTTCGGTTTTAGCAAGGAAATAAAGTTTATAATTTTTAAAGTTAAAATGGAGATGGTAAAGTGAACTCAAGCTGAAGAACGATTCAATACTATATGAAGTATTGCCCCGGGACTTATATTGCTTAAGGTGAAATTGATGGATAGTTGAAGATGGACCTTGACCCGTTACCTATATAGAGGTAAGAACCAAAGGTATAAAAAGGTGGAGAACGCCACACCAGAATGGTGATAAGTTCAAGGAGTCGGGTTGACGCCACTAGCGAGCTAGATAAGTCAGAACGAGACTCGAACGAAATTGGATAGGAGGAATCCTCACAATCAAGTTTTCAATAATCAAATTCTGTCACCTTTTTGCAAAGAGTAATAAAATATTTATAGATTACAAAGATGACTACTCAAATTCAGCATCTATGTGTTCACACAGTAATAAAAAATATTGACACTAAAGTATTAAAATTTGGTTCATGTTTGAAGATGGTGCATGAATTGGCTGAACCATCATGTTGCTTCACTTGATGCATTCATGCATTCTTACCTTGAAGAATAGCCATAATTCCATGGATGTGTAGCCCTTTAATGCTCATACATATCCCTTGGCCAAATGAGGCTTTAATGTGCATGAAATACTTGATTGGTCATCTTGAAAATGCATGAATCATGCGTGAAACGTCCCAATGTATTTTCCTCCATAAATACGATCCATGAATCTTGAAATACATGAACATTCAGTAGCTCCCTCATGCATGAATGTCCCAAATACATGTGCTCCTTTAAATGCCTTTATTGAACCTTAATTGTGCATGCACCTTGTTTAATTACTCTCCAAATTCGGCTCACCTACAAAAACACATGAACCAAAATTAAATCACATTAAATTCAGCTGAATCAAACATTAATATAATTTAGGCACACTAATTAAAACATAAATTAAATTAGACAAATTTAATAAAGTCTTAAACAAGACATATTAAATTCGGCTAAGACACATTTAAAACATGTAATAAGTCAAGACATAATTGTAAGCTGCAGTAATTTAAACTAAGTTAATAAAATACTTAATTTATTCAAACATTAAAATAAATGAGCTGAAATAAACTTAGGCCAAGCTCAAACGAGCTAAAGTAAGCTAAATTGAGCTGAAACGAGCTGAATCAAGCTCAAGTGAGCTGATTTGAGCTGAATGGAGTTCAAAGAGCTGGGATTGAGCTAAGTTTGCATTGACAAAGGTGAATGGAATCTTTGTAGAGCTGAACCGAGCTTCTTCATAGGTGTTGAGCTTTGTTTCAAGCCAAAATTGAGTGATGGAAGCTAAAACAGCTTCTTGGAATTGCCAAATTCGAGCTCAAGTCATTAGGCCTTTAGGGAGCTCAATGGAATCGGAATAAGAGCTTGTTGAGCTCCAGGGCGTGGTCATGTCAAAGGTTTACCACCTATACGAGGGATTGAACATCAAATTGACTTAGTACCCGGAGCTTCGATTCCGAATCGACCAGCCTATGGATGCAATCCCGAGGAGACAAAAAAATTACAAAGGCAAGTTGAGGAGTTACTAGACAAAGGGTACATTCATGAAAGCCTAAGCCCATGTGCTGTTCCTATCTTATTGGTGCCAAAGAAAGATGGTACATTTCGTATGTGTGTTGATTGTCGCCCAATCAACAAAATAACGGTAAAGTATCGACATCCATTTCCTAGACTTGATGATATGCTTGATGAATTACATGGTTCAATTATATTTACAAAAATTGATTTAAAAACCGGTTATCATCAAATTCGAATGAGGGAAGGGGATGAATGGAAAACAGCCTTCAAAACAAAATTTGGATTGTATGAATGGTTAGTTATGCCTTTCGGCCTTACTAATGCACCTAGTACATTTATGAGATTAATGAATCATGTTTTAAGGCTTCACTTGGGTAAATTTGTAGTGGTTTATTTTGATGATATTTTAATTTACTCAAAGACATTTGGTGATCATGTTTTCCATGTTCGAACCGTTTGAATATTATACGAGCTGAAAGATTATTTGCCAACCTTGATAAATGCACATTCTGTTGTGATAAACTAATATTTTTAGGTTTCATAATTAGTGCTCAAGGTATTCATGTCGACGAGGACAAAGTCAAGGCAATTAAGGAGTGGCCGACTCCTAAATCGGTAACTAAGGTAACATCTTTCCATGGTTTAGCTAGTTTTTATAGACGATTTGTGAAAGATTTCTCTACTATTGCTGCCCCATTGACAGAGGTTATAAAGAAATCAGTGGGTTTCAAATGGGGTGAAACCCAAGAAAAGGCCTTTCAAACTCTAAAAGCTAAGTTATGTTCTGCTCCTTTGCTTAAATTACCTGATTTTGCTAAAACTTTTGAACTTGAGTGTGATGCTTCAGGAATTGGAATCGGTGCTGTTTTAATGCAGGATAAGCAACCCATCACTTATTTTAGTGAGAAATTGAATGGTGCACAGTTAAACTACTCGACTTATGATAAAGAACTATTAGCGTTAGTTCGTGCACTTCAAGTATGGCAACATTACTTGCTACCCAATGAGTTTGTCATACATACAGATCATGAATCCCTTAAATGGTTAAAGGGACAAGGTAAATTGAGTAAACGGCATGCCCGATGGGTAGAATTCGTTGAAACATTTCCTTATGTAATACAATATAAAACAGGTAAAGATAATGTAGTTGCAGATGCTTTGTCTAGACGATATGCTTTAATAACTACATTGAATGCTAAAGTCTTAGGGTTCGAACATATTAAGGAACTATATGATGATGATGCTAATTTTGGCTTTATAAGAATTGTGGACATACTGCTTTTGATAAATTTTATCTTGTAGATGGCTTTCTTTTTCGAATAAACAGGTTATGCATACCAAAGTGTTCCATGAGAGATTTATTGATTCATGAAGCCATAGTGGAGGTTTAATGGGACATTTTGGAGTGGCCAAAACACTAGATATCTTGCAAGAACACTTTCATTGGCCACATATGAAGAAGGATGTTTGAAAGGTATGTTCCAAGTGCATTACATGCAAACAAGCAAAATCTAAGGTAATGCCTCATGGCCTTTACACTCCTTTACCGATTCCTACTTCACCTTGGGTAGATTTATCCATGGATTTTATTCTAGGTTTGCCTTGAACTAAGAAAGGAAGAGATAGAATATTTGTTGTTGTTGATAGGTTTTCAAAGATGGCACATTTTATTTCTTGTCACAAAAATAGATGATGCTACACATGTGGCAGACTTATTCTTTAAAGAGGTGGTAAGACTTCATGGCATCCCTAAAACAATTGTTTCTGATAGAGATGTCAAATTCCTTAGCCACTTCTGGAAGGTATTGTGGGGTAAGCTTGGTACAAAATTACTTTATTCTACTACATGTCACCCCCAAACTGATGGACAAATTGAAGTATTTAATCGAATCTTAGGGACTTTACTATGATCTGTTGTGGGAAAGAACATTAGAAATTGGGAAGAATGCCTACCATTTGTTGAATTTGCATATAATAGATCTATTCATTCTACAACTGGTTATTCTCCATTTGAACTTGTTTATGGTTTTAACCCACTAACAGTACTTGATCTTCCGCCATTACCTCTTGAACACATAATTAATTTAGATGGTGAACAGAAAGCCGAGTTGGTGAAATCCTTACATGAGAAGGCTAGGCAACGAATAGCCAAAACAAATGATGCCAACACCAACAAAGCAAACAAGGGGCACAAACGGGTTGTACTAGAACCCAAAGTTTGGGTTTGGGTCCATTTGAGGAAAGAACGATTTCCTACTAAAAGAAAAACCAAGTTGGACCCAAGGGGCGATGGGCCTTTCCAAGTACTCGAGAGGATCAACGACAACGCCTATAAAATTGATCTACCTGGTGAGTACAATGTAAGTTCTACATTTAATGTGGCTGACTTGTCCCCATTTGATTTTTCAGATTTGAGTACGAATCTTTTTGAGGAAGGGGGGAATGATACGAGTCATAAAGGCCCAACCCAAGTTCAAGAAAGTGATGGGCTCAAATTGCCACAAGGCCCAATAATGAGATCAAAGGCCCGACAAATGCGGTCCAAACTAAATGGGACCATTCAAGAGTTTGTTAGCAAGGCCTTAGATGCATACACGAGAGAACAAGAAAATCAAGATTCACTTTCTTGTTTTCAAGAAAATCAAGAGACCGAATCTTGGCCCAATTATGCTGTTCGAAGAGATTTCAAGAATCAAGAAAATCAAGATTTCAAATCTTGGAAATCTTGGTCCAAGAAAACAAATATTGCAGCCAACACACATTGGATCTCCGTTACGAGCATCAACGACCCAATTTCGGAAGGAGATGGATCACGAGCCCAAATTCTTGAAGGCGAGGCCCAATAACCAAATTCCAGCCCAATCAAGAAATTCCTTCATACTTAGTTGAAATCAGGCCAAAATGTCAAAGGGCCTAATTTATAAACATTTTACTTGTTTAATTTAATTTTTAAGCTTTAGGAACATACATGTAAAATTCGGCCCAAAAACAGCCCATATATATGCTTGGCCGAATTTTCCCTTTTTTATTTTATTAATTAGGTTTAATTTTATTAGTTACTTGTTAGATTAGGATTACTTGAGGCCTATTTAAAGGCATGGCCGGCCACCCCTTGTACACACACTTAGATTCATTCTTAAATTTCAGATTTGAGAGAGCAGAATTTTCTTTGAGTTTTCTCCAAGATTTCTCTCTTGAGTTTTCTTTAGAAGTTGTTTTAACAATCTTTTGATTGTGGGAGCCATCTTCAACCTTCTTCTTGCCATCGATATTCTTTGGAGGGGAGATTAGAGCCGTTTGAAGGAATTTGTGAATTTTTTCGGGAATTCAAGGGTTCTTAGGACTTTTCTTTAATTCCTTGCTGTTCAATTTATTTTCTTTATTATTGCTTGTGCCGATTTCTTACCTAATCTTTTTGCTGTTCTTGCTTGTGTTTCCAGCCTTGATTAAACTCAAGATCTCATTGTTTATGCTATTCTCCTATTGGCAGCACACATTCGAATCTAAAAGTCCCCAATTCCTAGGGTTTGGCCGATTGGATCTCTTTCAATTTGGGAATCAATTGATTGCTGGAAATTAGGCATTCTTAGCTGAGTCAATTCCTTTGCAGATTCGCGACCTTTCTTTCCTTTCAATTGCACTTGATCATTTGATTCTACTTCTTTTCTTCTTGCCTACCAAAACCTTAATTTAATCCCATTGATTTGCTGAATTTTTAAGATTAAGTTGCTGTTGTGTTTGTTTCCTCAGATTCGGCAGATTGGTTCTTTTCCTTGATTGCTAAATCGAGCTCTTGGCTTCCAAGAAACCCCTTTCATAAGTGTTTCGATTCTTGTTTACATCTTGTTGATTTAGTGTTTTTTTTTTAGACCTTAATTGCCCAGATTTAATTTCATTATTTGTTTTAATTTCAGATCTGTTCGTTAGAGCTTTCGTAGGAATTTCCCGTGACTTGACGACTCGATCTTGGTCCGCGCGCAATCCTCTATCATTTGGTATCAGATTTTGGGCATTTTGGGTGTTCTTGGTTGATTTCTAAACTGATCTATATTTTTTAAAGCACAAACAGCAGTTTTACCCAGAAAAATTGTTCGAAAAAATTCATTTGAGTGGGTAAACGTTGTCCGATTGATCTAAAATTTTACATACGTATTTGTGGCACTGTGATTGAATATAAAAAAATTAATCCCGCAAAAAAATCAGTCAAAAAAGTCAAAAAAAATCAAAAAAGATGAAATTCAATAAAAATTTTAAAAAAAGATTCAGCGGGTTGAATTTGGTGCCCAAAATTTCCAGATCAAAAATTCAATATATAAGGACATTCCAGATTTAATTTTGTGATTTTTGGAGATCGGGAACACCTCGAACGAAGTTGTCAAGTTACTCCACAGTTTTTCGAGTTTTCTGTTTTCAGTACTTTTTATTGATTCTTAGCTGTAGGTTTTCATTTGTTTCCCTTTGTTCTTCCTTTACGCTATCTAACACCTTCTTGTTTCTTGTGTTAGTAGGATTTAAACGTGTGCACAACTTCTTCCTCGGTGCAACACGAATCAATTGGTGTCTCATCAGTTTTTGGCATCCTAGTACAAATTAGGACTCTTTGGTAGTTCGGTTCATCCACTCTCTAATTGGTTAATATAAACTCTCCTAAAGGACTCACAAGACTGAATTCTAACTCATTGAGAATTTAAATTTTCTTTTTGAGTGATTAACGGTGAGGTTTGGTTACTTTTATTTTTGAGTGTTGAGTGTTTATTTTTGCAGATTTTTTTTTTAGAAAATGTCTAAAAGTGATAATAATGATGATACATTTATGAAAGTCCAACAACAGTTAGAGGGACATGTTGCTGCAATCACGCAAATAAATGCTACACTTTAAGCATTGAATGCTACTTTGAATGAAGTACGATTGAATCAAGAATCTCAGTATCGAGATCCAATTAAGGAAGATAGGGATAACCAGCCAACTCATCATAGGCGCGGTCCTCGACGTGTCCCTAGAATGGATGATGATTTTCATGATTGCGGGCAACTTCTTTGGTAAAACTGAAATTCAAAATTCCCCAATTTCGTGGTAAGAATGATCCTGAAGCCTATTGTGAATGCGAATCTAAGATTGAACTAATGTTTCGGTATTATAAATGTCCGGATGATGAAAAGGTTGCGTTAGCAACACTGGAATTTTCAGATTATGCATTAAGTTGGTGGACTCAACTTGGGATAAACCGCCATCGGAATTATGAAGGTGAGATTTTGACATGGGATGAGTTGAAACAGATTATGCGTAAAAGGTTTATTCCACCTCACTACTATAGAGAAATTAAAACAAAGCTGAGAAGACTTATCCAAGGTAGTAGGACGGTGGATGAATATTTTAAAGAGATGCAGATGCTCATTCAGAGAGCTAATGTGGAGGAGGATGAAGAAACAACTATGGTTCGATTCATTGATGGTTTGAATAGGCCGATAGCTAATACATTGAGGCTACAAACTTACATTGATTTGGAAGAAGCAGTTCACAAAGCCATTGAGATCGAGCAACAATTAAAGGAACAAAGGTTTGGGTCCTTCTCTACTTCACAATATTACCGAGGTAACAATTCCAATTCTGATTTTAAGAGTTCAAAACCACCTTTTGTTGCTAATAAGTCTTCTTTGAGTAACAAGCAATCAGATTGGAAAAAAGGGGCTCCTGCTAAAACGCAAACAACTTCTAAGCAGCCCAATTTAGGTGATTCGAGTGCGAAGAGGACTCGTGAGATTGAATGCATTAAGTGCAAAGGGCGTGGTCATTATAGTAGGGAATGCCCTAACACGAGATTACTTCTTCTAAAAGATAATGGTGAGTGTACTTCTGACTCTGATAAAATAGATCCAGATATGCCAGAACTTGTGGATGACAGTGATAATGGCGAAGAGTTGGTCGAACCACCAAACGAAGGGGACTTTGCTAATTTTTCGTGCCTTGTAGTTCGCCGAACACTTAATATCCAGATGAAAGATGATGACAACCAAAGGACCAATATTTTCCATTCTCGGTGTTTTATTAAAGGTAACTTATGTTCAATCATTATTGATAGTGGGAGTTGCTCGAATGTAGTGAGTAGCTATTTGGTGGATTCTTTAAAGTTGCCTTGTACTAAACACCCTAAGCCATATCACCTTCAATGGCTTAATGAATGCTCCGAAGTTAAAGTTACGAAACAGTCCTTGGTCACTTTTAAGATGGGCAATTATGAGGATGAAGTATGGTGTGATGTGGTCCCAATGCATGCGGCACATTTACTTCTTGGACGGCCTTGGCAATTTAATCGTGATGTTACACACCAAGGTAAACTTAATCGATACTCCCTTGTATTTAAAGGTAAGAAATTCACTTTTGCTCTTTTAAATCCTACTGATGTATACAAAGATCAATTGAAGATGATAAAATTTTGTGAGGGGGTAAGGGAGAAAGAGCAAATACAAAAGACAGAGAGAAAAGAGGCTAATAGTAAAAAAAGTCAAAATTTAAAAAGCCCAAAGGTGAGTGAACCAACAAGTGGTAAAATGAGCGAAAAAAATCTTTTGGCAACAAAAAAAGATGTGAGGAGAGCCCTACTCAATAAACAGCCTTGTATCCTTGTGAGGTTTAGGCAAAATTATTTATCTTTATCTAACGTTAACGAAAATTTGCCTAGTGTGTTTCAATCTCTTTTGCAGGATTATGAGGATGTTTTTAGTGAGGCCCCTAAAGGTTTACCACCTTTACGAGGGATTGAACATCAAATTGACTTAGTACCCGGAGCTTCAATTCCGAATCGACTAGCCTATAGATGCAATCCCGAGGAGACAAAAGAATTACAAAGGCAAGTTGAGGAGTTACTAGACAAAGGGTACATTCGTGAAAGCCTAAGCCCTTGTGCTGTTCCTGTCTTATTGGTGCCAAAGAAAGATGGTACGTTTCGTATGTGTGTTGATTGTCGCCCAATCAACAAAATAACGGTAAAGTATCGACATCCAATTCCTAGACTTGATGATATGCTTGATGTTCAATTATATTTACAAAAATTGATTTAAAAAGCGATTATCATCAAATTCAAATGAGGGAAGACAGCCTTCAAAACAAAATTTGGATGAACAAATGTTAATGGTTTGGAATTTTCGGTTCAAAGTGAAATGGGAAGATAGGCTTAAAAACAAGAATGAACCAACGTTAAGGATTAAGGTTGACCCGATTCTTATATGTCTTTAAGATGGATGAACAAAGGATGTAAGAGGACCTTGACCCACTATCTATCGAAGATAGGAACCTCGGTAAAGTTGAATGCCACACTTCGGTTGAAAAGTGATAAGTTCGAGTTGCAAAGAACAAGGTTGACGCCACTAACTAGTAGATAAGCCAACGAAGTCTTTGGACGAAATTTAGAGAAGAAATTCTCACAAAATACTTAATTCAATAATCAAAATGGCAAAAGTCCTTTTACAAATGAACAAGCAAATATTTATAGTCCTTCAAAGGCTAGCTGAATAGACAAACTTAAAGCTAAGAAAAATCAAGAAAATTCCAGAATTAATGCCTCAAGAAGATTCGGCTGAATGGGCATTCAAATGGGCAGCTTAAGCATGAAGCAAATACACCTTGCAAAGATGAATGCATCGGTAGATCAATAGTCTTGTCCAGGTTCGGCCTTGCTCTTAAATTACTCCTTAAATTGGCACTTGTTGGCTGAAAAGATAGGAACATTAAAGATAGTTGTTGAATAGCCACAAAAGTGTGAAAAGTCGGTTTTGAAGAGTCAAGTAGGTGTGAACATCATCAGCTGAATAGTCTCTCATGTGAACACTTAAAATGAGCTGCATGTAGATGTTTAAGGATGGCAAATTAGGCTGAATATTCATTTGGGTGTACCATGCATGTTTCGGCCAAATACAATGAACCTTAGGTGCATGCACCCATGCCGTCCAAGGGAGATTCCTGCACCAAATTAAATCAACAAATTAATTCATGCAACAAATACATTAAATTCGGCAGCATATGAATATAAAATCTGCTCATTTAGTTTGGTCAACTAAATAAATATTTGCTGTAGTTTAAGACATATTTAAGGTACTAAACTAATTAGAACATATTAAATAACACTCAATAATTATTTGACCAGAAATTAGACTCAATTAATTAACTTAACTAACAACTTAAATATATATTCCAGCAAAATAAATATAAACGTAAATGAGCTTAAAATGAGCTGATTGAGCTATGAGTGAGCTCGATGAGCTAAAATTGAGCTGAATGAACTTGAAGTTGATTGCACGGATTGCTTAATTTGCTGGCCCATGATTTTTCAAGTAGAACAGCCACGGATTCACCCCAAGTTCGATCCACCAAAGTTGAAATTGCATTCTTGAACTTATTAGCTCTAGCTCGAGTAATGGGTCCTTTTGGAAGCTCAAGGGAACTATCATTAACACTCGATAGCTCTTGGGTCTCGTTTCCATCATTCCCTCCCTCTTCGAGGCGATTTGTCCCCAAATCGCTTCCTGCATCAAACGGAGAAAGATCAGCAACATTAAAACTTGCGCTAATATTATAGTCACCTGGGAGATCAAGCTTGTATGAATTTTCATTAATTCGTTCCAACACTTGAAAGGGACCATCTCCTCTTCGTAGCAGCTTTGACCTTCGTTGTGCCGGGAAACGTTCTTTTCTCATGTGCACCCAAACCCAATCTCCGGGTTCGAACACTATCTGCTTTCTTCCTTTATTTGCAGTTTGCATATATTGTTCAGCTCGAGCTTCGATGTTTGCCTTCACCCTTTGATGTAGTTGCTTTACATATTCAGCTTTTCTTTTAGCATCAGAATGGACAAGCTGATCATTGGGCAAAGGAAGCAAATCTAACGGAGTTAGAGGGTGGAATCCATACACAACCTCAAATGGTGAATGTTTAGTAGCAGAATGGACGGTTCTATTGTAAGCAAATTCTACATGCGGTAGACACTCTTCCCACGATTTGAGATTCTTTCGAATAATTGCTCGTAATAGAGTTGAGAGCACGCGATTCACGACCTCCGTTTGTCCATCCATTTGAGGATGACATGTTGTTGAAAATAGCAGCTTCGTTCCTAACCTTCCCCATAGAGTTCTCCAAAAATGGCTTAGGAACTTTGTGTCTCGATCGGATACGATGGTTTTCGGAATTCTGTGAAGTCGTACAATCTCCCTAAAGAACAAATTAGCAATATGGACAGCATCGTCAATTTTAGAGCAAGCTATAAAATGTGACATTTTGGAAAATCTATCTACAACAACAAAGATAGAATCCTTCCCCATTTTAGTCCTTGGTAGACCTAGGACGAAATCCATTGAAAGATCGACCCATGGTGCGTCAGATATGGGCAATGGTGTGTAGAGTCCATGCAGATTGATTTTGGACTTGGCCTTCTTGCAAGTTATACATTGACTACAAACCCGCTCAACATCTTTTCTCATCCCAGGCCAAAAGAAATGCTCATGAAGGGTTGACAACGTCTTAGCCACCCCGAAATGGCCCATGAGTCCACCACCATGTGCCTCGATTACCAACAATTTCCTTATTGAACTTTGCGGCACACAGAGCTTACTTTCGCGAAAAAGGAAACCATCAAACCTGAAATACTTATCAACAGCTTTGTTTTCATAGGATTTATAAATAGCACCAAAATCAACATCGTCAACATACATTTCCTTTAAAAAGACAAATCCAAGCAATTTTGCATCCAAATGTGATAATAAAGTATATCGTCGAGATAATGCGTCAGCCACAATGTTTTCCTTACCCTTTTTGTATTTGATGATATAAGGAAAAGATTCTAAATACTCTACCCATTTGGCGTGTCGTTTATTCAATTTTGCTTGTCCCTTGATATGCTTCAATGCCTCATGATCCGAGTGTATGACAAACTCTTTTAGCCATAAGTAGTGCTGCCAAGTCTCGAGAGCTTGAATTAGAGCATACATTTCCTTGTCGTATGTCGGATAGTTGAGAACGGCTCCATTTAACTTCTCACTAAAGTATGCCACGGGCCTTCCATCTTGCGTTAGAATGGCTCCAATTCCGACACCTGATGCATCACATTCAACTTCAAACATCTTAGCAAAATCAGGCAACACATGTAATGGAGCATTAGTTAAACACGATTTAATAGCAATAAAAGATTTTTCTTGTTCCTCATTCCAATAGAAGGCAGAAGACTTCTTGATCACACTAGTTAAAGGTGCTGCCAAGGTGCTAAAATTTGGAAAAAATCGTCAATAGAAGCTTGCCAATCCGTGGAAGCTCCTCACTTGGCTAATGCTCGTGGGTCTAGGCCACTCTCGAATGGCTTTCACCTTTTCTTGATCAACCTCCAGTCCTTCCGAGCTGACTACGAATCCTAAGAAAATAACCATTTTAGTACAAAAAGTACATTTCTTAATATTAGCAAACAAAGATTCTTTTCTAAGCACATCCAAAACAGATTTTAAATGTAACAAATGGTCATCTAAAGATTTGCTATAGATAAGTATATCATCAAAATAGACAACACAAAATTTTTCGATAAAAGAACGAAGAACATGGTTCATCAAGCGCATGAAAGTGCTGGGCGCATTGGTAAGCCGGAATGGCATAACCAGCCACTCGTAGAGTCCATGCTTCATCTTAAAAGCGGTTTTCCACTCGTCCCCTTTACGCATCCGAATTTGGTGGTATCCGCTCTTTAGATCAATTTTAGAAAACAATCGAGCACCACTCAATTCATCCAACATATCATCGAGTCGTAGTATCGGATGTCAATACTTAATAGTGATCTTATTCACCGCGCGACAATCTACGCACATACGCCATGTTCCATCCTTCTTTGGCACCAATAAAACTGGTACGGCGCATGGACTAAGACTTTCTCGTATATGTCCCTTCTCCATAAGTTCATTGACTTGTTTTTGCAATTCTTTGGTCTCTTCAGGATTTGTACGATAAGTCGGACGATTTGAAATGGACGATCCAGGAATGAAGTCGATTTGATGTTCTATTCCTCGAATGGATGGCAACCCACTAGGAATGTCTTCCGGAAAAACGTCCTCGAATTCCTATAAAAGGGAAACAATCGAAGAGGGCAGATTTTGATCCAAATTGTTAGTGTTCAAAAGAGTTTCCTTGTACATAAGTACAAAGATCGATTGCTTCAACAAGAAAGATTTCCTAAAATCACTTCCTTTCGCATATACACTCATATTTTTTTGCTCTTTTTCTTCTCTCCTTTTTTGTTGTTCGATTTATTTTTTTCTCTCACATTTTTCTTTTGTTTTTCATTTTTCTTCTCTATATGTTTTTCACTCTCTTTTTCTTTCTTTTCTTTTTGTACATTTTCTCGAAATTTCTCAAAAGACTCTCTTAGCTTCAATTGGTCTTCATAAACCTGCCTCGGTGTCATTGGAACTAAGGTTACATTCTTCCCTTCAAACTTGAAAGTGTAGCGGTTTGTAAAACCATCATGAATAGCTTTACGGTCGAATTGCCATGGACGACCCAATAACATATGACCAGCGTGCATAGGTACCACGTCGCATAAAACCTCGTCGAAATATTTTCCAATAGTAAACGGCACCAAAACTTGCCTAGTTACCTTCAACTCCCCTCCGTCATTAAGCCATTGAAGCTTGTAAGGTTGAGGGTGCTTAGTTGTTGGCAAGCCGAGTTTTTCAACCATTAAGGTGCTGGCCACATTTGTACAACTCCCGCCATCAACGATCAAGCTGCACACCTTACCTTGGACATGGCAACGTGTATGGAAAATGTTCTCCCTTTGCTGTTCATTTTCAACGCTTTGAAGACTAAGACTTCATTTAATGACGAGGATTTCGCCATCAACAGCATATTCAAGTTCGTCTTCTTCTTCGGCGATTTCATCGGGTTCTTCATCATCATCTTCCTCCGATTCGATCTCCCCATTAGCCCGCACGATCATGTTACTTTGGTTAGGGCATTGACTTGCAATATGGCCCTTCCCTAAGCAGTTGAAGCACTTTATTTCTCTCGATCGATTCGGAATGGCAACTTCTTTGCCTTTGCTAGTTTCGCCAACGGGTTTGTTCGTCTTAGAAGACAAAGATTGATCCTTAGTACGATTAGAAAAGTCTTTCTTACCCGTGCCTTGGTTCCACCTTTGAGGGTTGTTGGTGCTAGGAAAGGTTCGGCTAGAACTTTTTCTCTTCAATTGCTTTTCAACTTTGATGGCAACATGCACCATATCAACAATGTCGACATAGTGTTGAAGCTCCACCACGTTAGCTATGTCACGATTAAGTCCGGCCAAAAATCGAGCCATGGTTGCTTCGCGATCTTCATCCACATTTGCACGTATCATGGCGATCTCCATTTCTTTAAAGTAGTCCTCCACGCTTCGATTTCCTTGCGTAAGATTCTGCAACTTTTGATAAAGTTCACGATAATAATAAGAAGGTATAAATCTCTTACGCATTACGGCCTTCATTTCGGTCCAAGTTGAGATTGGCCGCTCCCCGTTCCTTCTTCGACTTGTGGTAAGTTAATCCCACCATATCATTGCGTAATCGAAGAACTCTATTGCTGCCAATTTCACCTTTTTACTTTCCGAGTAGTTGTGACACTCGAAAACTAGCTCAATTTTCCTCTCCCATTCTAAGTATGCTTCCGGGTCCGTTTTCCCTTGAAACGGGGGAATGGATAGCTTAATACTTTTTAAATCATCATCAACTTGGCCTCGTTCTCTAGGGCCCTTATTCCTTTGACCCCGTCGTCGATGCTTGGTCACTTTCCACCTCGCTTGGCTCGTAGGGATCATCTTCAAAGAATCTTGCTCGCCCTTGCTCCCGTCTCGGCCCTTGAGGGGTTCCTTCTCGTGTTCCCCTTCCTTCTACTCGATCTAGCCTCTCATTGATGGATTCAAGCTCGTTTCAGAGCATTCGTTGAAATTCTCTTAAGAGGGCTTGTTGGCCTAAATCGGGAACTCCTCCTCCTCCCGGTGCGACATTTCTTACCGGTTGCCTTTCAGGTCTTCCCACCACGTTTTGCTCGGGATCCTGAGACATAGTAATATTTCCTCACCAAAAATACTCATGTTTCCCTCAACAAGAAAGAAAGAACGTAACTCACACTCGTGTTTACACTCTTTTGGCTTTTACCTCCTCTCAAATGTGCTCACACACTCGTGCCTTTTTCCTCTCGTTTCTTCTCTTGAAACTTCGTATAAGACTCGGTAAGGCTTAATCCTTAGTTTAGAGGGTCAGTTTTCAATAGGGTCACAAGGAACGGTAGATGTATTGGGATGTAGGATGGCTTGAAAGAAAAGAAGTATGGGGTTTAAATGTGGCGTGAATAATGAATTAAAAACTTGAACAGATTTTTGCGGATCGGGAAAAATCAACCAACGAATACTCTTGCACTTTTTTTTTACAATATAAGCAAATACACAAACTAATTTAAATACAATGATTTTTGGAATTTTGAATTTTTTTCAAATTTTTTTCGATTTTTTTTACAAACTCACTCCGTAATTGTTCCGAACGTCCGAACTCCTCGTTTTAACCAGCTCTGATACCAAATGATGCAAACCAGCCTCGGTTTAATGAGTTGAATCGCTTTTGTTGCCCGATCGTCCAAACGATGAAGTTTCGTTCTTCTTGAGTCAATTCGTTTTACTTGAACAATGAAGTTGTTTGAGATTCAATTGAGATGAAAGAAAGTGATTTGTAAATTAATTAAGCTAGAAAAGGTGGAAAACAAATGTTAATGGTTTGGAATTTTTGGTTCAAAGTGAAATGGGAAGATAGGCTTAAAAATAAGAATGAACCAACGTTAAGGATTAAGGTTGACCCGATTCTTATATGTCTTTAAGATGGATGAACAAAGGATGTAAGAGGACCTTGACCCACTATCTATCGAAGATAGGAACCTCGGTAAAGTTGAACGCCACACTTCAGTTGAAAAGTGATAAGTTCGGGTTGCAAAGAACAAGGTTGACGCCACTAACTAGTAGATAAGCCAACGAAGTCTTTGGACGAAATTTAGAGAAGAAATTCTCACAAAATACTTAATTCAATAATCAAAATGGCAAAAGTCCTTTTACAAATGAACAAGCAAATATTTATAGTCCTTCAAAGGCTAGCCGAATAGACAAACTTAAAGCTAAGAAAAATCAAGAAAATTCCAGAATTAATGCCTCAAGAAGATTCGGCTGAATGGGCATTCAAATAGGCAGCTTAAGCATGAAGCAAATGCACCTTGCAAAGATGAATGCATCGGTAGATCAATGGTCTTGTCCAGGTTCGGCCTTGCTCTTAAATTACTCCTTAAATTGGCACTTGTTGGCTGAAAAGATAGGAACATTAAAGATAGTTGTTGAACAGCCACACAAGTGTGAAAAGTCAGTTTTGAAGAGTCAAATAGGTGTGAACATCATCAGCTGAATAGTCCCTCATGTGAACACTTAAAATGAGCTGCATGTAGATGTTTAAGGATGGCAAATTCGGCTGAATATTCATTTGGGTGTACCATGCATGTTTCGGCCAAATACAATGAACCTTAGGTGCATGCACCCATGCCGTCCAAGGGAGATTCCTACACCAAATTAAATCAACAAATTAGTTCATGCAACAAATACATTAAATTTGGCAGCATATGAATATAAAAATCTGCTCATTTAGTTCGGTCAACTAAATAAATATTTGCTGTAGTTTAAGACATATTTAAGGTACTAAACTAATTAGAACATATTAAATAACACTCAATAATTATTTGACCAGAAATTAGACTCAATTAATTAACTTAACTAACAACTTAAATATATATTCCAGCAAAATAAATATAAACGTAAATGAGCTTAAAATGAGCTGATTAAGCTAAGAGGAGCTCGATGAGCTAAAATTGAGCTGAATGAACTTGAAGTTGGTTGCACGGATTGCTTAATTCGCTGGCCCATGATTTTTCAAGTAGAACAGCCATGGATTCACCCCAAGTTTGATCCACCAAAGCTGAAATTGCATTCTTGAACTTATTAGCTCTAGCTCGAGTAATGGGTCCTTTTGGAAGCTCAAGGGAACTATCATTAACACTCGATAGCTCTTGGGTCTCGTTTGCATCACTCAAAAATGTCTCATTTTATTTCTTGTACAAAAACTGATGATGCCGTTCACATTGCTAATCTTTTCTTTAAGTAAATTATTCGTTTGCATGGCATCCCAAGGACGATTGTTTCTGATCGAGACGTCAAGTTTTTGAGTCATTTTTGGAGATCGTTGTGGGGAAAGCTCGGAACTAAGTTGCTGTTTTCAACCACTTGCCACCCCCAAACAGATGGCCAAACGGAAGTGGTCAACTGAGTGCTATCAACTTTATTGCGAGCCATTATACGAAAAAATCTCAAGTCGTGGAAGGAGTGCTTACCGCACATTGAATTTGCATATAATCGATCTGTTCACTCGGCAACTAAACACTCTCCTTTTGAAATCGTTTATGGATTTAATCCGTTGACTCCTTTAGATCTAGTATCTTTACCTAACGATCAACTTATTCATGCAGATGCTAGAAAAAAGGCCAAGTACGTAAAGGAGTTACATCGAAAAGTTCGAGCCAACATTGAAGCAAGAATCGAAAGTTATACTCGGAAGGTGAACAAGGGTCGTAAAAGAGTTATCTTCGAACCTGGTGATTGGGTTTGGGTTCACATGAGAAACGAACGCTTTCCAGCCCAACGTAGTTCAAAACTACTACCACGTGGTGACGGACCTTTTCAAGTCTTGGAGCGAATCAACGAAAATTCCTATCGGCTGAGGGCAAATCGCTTTGAAGAGGGGGAGGATGATACGGCCACACCTCAAGTCCTACCTAACTCGAATAAGGAACCTTTGGAGCTGCCTCAAGGTCCTATCACCCGATCACGAGCCAAACAATTTAAGGAGGCTGTTTCGGCCTTAGTAGATAAAGTTTGGGGCGAGACTTTAGTTGGACACATCGAAGAAGCTTGGACCAATCCGATGAGCATTCCGTGCATTTTATTACGAGCTGAATTAAATTCCATTTCAGCTCAATGAGCTCGAATCAGCTCAATTTCAGCTCAAATACTTATGACGTAATCTGGCTCGATGATGTAGAGTCGAGTCACTTGTTTGCCCGATTGTCAACGAGAAGAGTCATTCGTTTGATGAGAAAATGTATTTTCATTAAGCGGAAGTTGGCAAAAGGGTTCAAAGGATAGGTGATGTTTGATGATTGATGTTAGGTTCGATTTTAACAAGGAAATAAAGTTTATAATTTTTAAAGTTAAAATGGAGATGGTAAAGTGAACTCAAGCTGAAGAACGATTCAATACTATATGAAGTATTGCCCCGGGACTTATATTGCTTAAGGTGAAATTGATGGATATTCGAAGATGGACCTTGACCCGTTACCTATATAGAGGTAAGAACCAAAGGTATAAAAAGGTGGAGAATGCCACACCAGAATGGTGATAAGTTCAAGGAGTCGGGTTGACGCCACTAGTGAGCTAGATAAGTCAGAACGAGACTCGAACGAAATTGGATAGGAGGAATCCTCACAATCAAGTTTTCAATAATCAAATTCTGTAACCTTTTACAATAAACAATGATGTGAGCTTGCCTACGAACCAAGTGGAGAACGAACAAGAAGCCATCAAGCTGCCCATTGGTCCGATAACACGAGCTCGAGCTAAACGATTCAAAGATGCTATCTCAGCAATGGTGGAACAAGTTGAGGAAAATGATAGCAAAGAGCTTAGAGATGAGCTGAACATTTTCAACTTCTTTGAAGCTGAATTTCGTTCTAGCTAATTAATTTGCTGTTGGAATTTTAGGCCATTTAAATAAGCATTTAAATAAGTTTCATTACATCTTTTAAATATGTCTTAATTTATTACAAGTGTTTAATATGTTGATTTAGTTGAATTAAATATGTCTAGATGTCTTTAAATTGGTCTGAACATAAGACATGTTTTTAATTGTGCCTAGCCGAATTAATATGTCTTGATTTGTGTTAATTTAATTTGTTCTAATGTTAATTATTATGTCATATTATTTTCAGCTGAAATTGGACAAATTAATGAAGTTTATTTGTTTTGTTTAGGTTCAGCCGAATGTGAGGATGCATGGGAAAGGTTGGCCGAATGTGCATTAAACAAGATGCATGCATGTTTGATTCAATGCACCTAGCGATACATGCATGAACTACATTAAAATGGTGTGCTGATTTTTGGAGTTCTTTAGGTGACCATTTGGCAAAAGAGATGATTTTTCATTCTTCAAAGTTGTTATTTATTTCTTTCACATGGCTGGATACATTGTGGCCATTCGGTTCAAGGTGTTCACACTTCAAGGCTCTTCAAAACCGTCCATTCACACCTAATATGGCTGCTCATGTACTCATTAATTGCTGGTAACTTTTAGCCAAAAGATGCAACTTAAATGAGCCTATTCATGCTCATTGACCGAATCTAGCCTATTCATGCACATTCAAGATGTTCAAGGTTCAATTGCCCATCTAGAAGATGACTATTGGAGCTCTCATTCAACCGAACCTACATAGGACTCCATTCATGAAATTAAAGCTGAATTTTAGTTCATTGTTTACTTAGAAATTAAGTCTTGAACTTGTCCATTCGGCTACTAGTAGAAAATCTATAAATAGTTGCTTAATTTCTTGTAAAAGGACTTTTTGACAATTTTCTGAATGAAATATATTATTGGTGAGTTTATTCACTCTCTTTATTCTCCAAAGCTCAATTGACTTATCCTAGCAAGTGGCGTCAATCTGACTTTGATTCGAACTTATCACCATAAGGTGTGGCGTTCCAACTATACCGAAGGTTCCTATTTTGCTAAATAGAGGGTCTCGATTTTATCTACCATTTCCTTTATTTTCTTTGAAACCTTAAGCCCGGGTCCTTATTTGCTAATAAGGGTTCGTTCTTGTTTCATTGGAAACCATCAAACTTCCTTATTGCTTTCTAAGTTGTTAAATCGTTAAAACTCAAAGGCTTGAAACCGTTTTAAAACCGACACTACCTAATTTCGATCGGGATTTATTACGACTCGTCACATCATCCGAAACGAGCTCGTATCAGTTGGTATCAGAGCTAGCTAAATTAGGTACGTATTCGTAGTTTCAAAAAAAAAAAACAAATTCAAAAAAAACAAATTTGAAAAAAAAATCGAAAAGAAAAAAAATCAAAAAGAAAAAAAATTGTATACGGTCTAGGTGCGGACGAAAAGAACGTGAAAGATCCGCAAAAAAAAAAAAAGAGTCTGGAAACACTTCAACAAAATTTTTTTCAAAATCACATTCTACACTCCCTTATAACTCTCTTAGTAAAATTTCACGCTATTAAAAAAAAAATTTTTACGCCACATCTTCAAACCTTTCTTTCTTTCGAGCCTACCCAAACCATACCATATTCCTTTGCTTAACCCCTTGAAGCCGACCCACAAGTGTGGAAAAGTCTAAGTAGCCTTCTAGAATATCGAGAGTTGGATTTGAGAGGTAAAAGGCAAGATAGTACATCAAGATAAAAGCCGGAAATAGAGTGAAACACGAGAGGAGTGAATACTTTTCTTGTGAGTGAATTTGTGAGGTCTTTGTGGTGAGGAAAGTTTTCTTAATTTTAATCATCATGTCTAGGAGCCCGGAACGACGAGCAACGAGTGGAGGAGCTTCAAATGCCGCGGGTGGAGGAGCCAACCTTCAACCGAGAAGGAATGTTCCCGGAGGTGGAGTGCCTGATCTTCAAGTGCAAGCAATTGTATGAGAGATCTCCCGATTGTTCCAACCCCAATTTGATTCTCTCCATGAGCGAATGGAACAAATGGAAGAACGAAGCCAACGTGCCAACACCCCTCCTATTCCGAGAAGAGAGCAAGATCGTCCATGGCAACATGCAAACGATTTATATGAAGCAAGTGACATTGAAAGCGATCGAGCTTCACGACAAAGTGCAAGGCGACAAGGCCAACGAGCACGGGGACAAAGAGATCGAGAGCGGCCCGATGATGACTTAAAGAATATTAAGATGGCGATTCCTGCTTTTCAAGGAAGGTCGGATCCCGAGGCCTATCTTGAATGGGAGAAAAAGGTTGAGTTAGTTTTCGAATGCCACAACTATTTCGAAAGTAAAAAGGTGAAGCTAGCAGCTATTGAGTTCTCCGACTATGCTATAATATGGTGGGATCAACTCACGATGAGCCGAAGACGCAATGGCGAACGTCCCGTGTCTACATGGGCGGAAATGAAAGCCATAATGAGAAAGCGATTCATTCCTGCTTACTATCACCGGGAGTTGTATCAAAAGCTCCAAAGCTTAACTCAAGGCCAACGAAGCGTGGAGGATTACTACAAGGAAATGGAAGTGGCCATGATCCGCGCCGATGTGGAGGAAGATCGAGAAGCCACCATGGCTCGATTTCTCGCCAGCCTTAACCGAGATATTGCAAATATTGTGGAGCTACACCATTATGTCGAGGTCATTGATATGGTCCATATGGCCATAAAGGTTGAAAAACAATTAAAAAGAAAAGGTACGTTCCGTTCTTTCCCTAATACTTCTTCTACGACTACGTGGGGGCAAGGGACCAACAAACGAGACTTGCCGAGTCGAAATAAAGAAGTAAGTGGAGCTACCAAATTCAATAAACCAATGGCTGAATCGAGTAAAGGAAAGATGGATGCCCAACCAAGTAGATCCCGAGACATCAAGTGCTTCAAATGTCTTGGAAGGGGCCACATCGCAAGCCAATGCCCGAACCGGAATGCGATGTTTGTTCGAGATGATGGTGAAATTGAATCCGAAAGTGAACAAGAGAATGAGGCTATTGAACCAATCGAAGATGAGGAGGATGTTGAACAAGCCGAAAATGGAGAAATATTGGTGGTGAAAAGAAGCCTTACTTTGCAAGGTGCCAAAAATGATCAACAACGCGAAAATATCTTCCATACGCGATGTCAAGTGCAAGGTAAGATTTGTTGCGTTATAATCGATGGTGGAAGCTGTACAAATGTGGCTAGTACGTTAATGGTGGAAAAACTCGGATTGGCCACCACCAAACATCCCCATCCGTATAAACTCCAATGGCTTAACGATGGTGGAGAATTGAAGGTAACAAAGCAAGTGCTTATCTCGTTCACAATTGGAAAATATCAAGATGAAGTGATGTGTGACGTTGTGCCGATGCATGCGGGCATCTTCTTTTGGGACGGCCTTGGCAATTCGATAAACGAGCAATTCATGATGGATACACGAACCGTTTTTCTTTCAAACATATGGGGCAAATGGTGACGTTAGCTCCATTATCACCGAAACAAGTTTACGAGGATCAGCTCAAAATGAGGAGTTCAATTGAAAAATCAAAAGAAAATGAGCGAGAGCAAAAGATTGAAAAGAAGAAAAACAAAAACATGAGTGACAAAAAAGAGAGAGTGATTCAAAAGAAAAAGAAAAGAGTGATGAGAATGAAAAAAAGAGTTTGTATGTAAAAGAGAGGGAAGTTCGAAAATCGATGTTGCTAAAGCAACCTTTGTTGGTTCTTTTGTACAAGGAAAGCTTATTTGGTACTAACGAATTTGATGATAAGATACCTCCTTCTGTTTTGTCTATGTTGCAGGATTTTAAAGATGTTTTCCCGGAAGAAATTCCGAGTGGGTTGCCACCTATTCGTGGAATTGAACACCAAATAGACTTGGTGCCGGGGGCTGCTATTCCGAACCGTCCTGCTTATCGAAGCAATCCCGAAGAGACGAAAGAACTACAAAAGTAAGTGAACGAACTTCTTGAAAAAGGCTATGTGCGTGAAAGCCTTAGTCCATGCGCCGTGCCTGTTTTGCTCGTTCCGAAGAAGGATGGAACGTGGAGGATGTGTGTGGACTGCCGTGCAATTAATAAGATAACCATTAAGTATCGTCATCCTATACCGCGATTGGATGATATGCTTGATGAACTAAGTGGCGCAAGTTTGTTTTCAAAAATTGACCTTAAAAGTGGTTATCACCAAATACGGATGCGCGAGGGAGACAAGTGGAAGACTGCTTTCAAAACAAAGCATGGGCTTTACGAATGGCTCGTTATGCCCTTTGGCTTGACAAACGCCCCGAGTACATTCATGAGGCTTATGAATCACGTTTTGAGGCCTTTTATTGGTCGGTTTTGCGTAGTATACTTTGATGATATATTAATCTATAGTAAAAATTTGGATGAACATGTTTTACATTTAAAAGCTGTTTTGGAGGTTTTGAGAAAAGAAACCTTGTATGCTAATTTGAAGAAATGTGATTTTTGCACTAACAAGGTTGTGTTTTTAGGTTTCGTTGTTAGTTCGGAGGGCCTTGAAGTCGATCAAGAGAAGGTCAAGGCGATTCAAGAATGGCCCCGTCCGACGAATGTCTCCCAAGTTCGAAGCTTCCATGGCTTAGCAAGCTTTTACCGACGATTCGTGCCAAACTTCAGCACCTTAGCCGCACCCTTGACTGGAGTTATTCGTAAGAATTCCAACTTCGTTTGGGGAGAGGAACAAGAAAAATCTTTTCTGAAAATTAAAGATTGTCTAACTCATCCACCGTTATTAGCTTTGCCTAATTTTGATAAAACTTTCGAGTTAGAATGTGATGCATCAGGTTTAGGCATTGGAGCTGTGTTGATGCAAGATGGTCGTCCTATTGCCTATTTTAGCGAGAAACTCAATGGTGCCGTCCTAAACTACCCGACGTATGACAAGGAGCTCTACGCATTGATTCGAGCCTTAGAAACGTGGCAACACTATCTTTGGCCCAAGGAATTCGTCATACACATCGACCATGAGTCCTTGAAGTATTTAAAGGGGCAGCACAAGTTGAATAAGCGGCACGCTAAGTGGGTAGAATTTCTCGAATCTTTTCCCTACGTTATTAAATATAAGAAAGGTAAGGAAAACGTAGTGGCTGATGCACTATCTCGAAGGTATGCGTTGCTAAATATTTTGGATGCAAAGTTAATGGGGTTTGTATTTCTTAAAGATTTATATGTCAACGATGCTGACTTTGGTGAACTCTTTAGGTTATGCGCAAAGGGAGCTTACGAGAAGTACTATCGACATGATGGGTACTTATTCCGAGAAGGAAAGCTTTGCATACCCCAAGGTTCCGTACGAGAAGTGTTGATCGAAGAAGCTCATAGCGGAGGATTAATGGGGCACTTTGGTGTTGCTAAGACTTTAGCTACACTCCATGAACATTTCTTTTGGCCCAAGATGCGACGAGATGTTGAACGATATTGTAACCGATGTATTGCTTGCAAACGGGCTAAGTCACGAATTAAGCCCCATGGTTTGTATAAGCCATTGCCCATTCCCGAAACCCCTTGGTCTGATATCTCTATGGATTTCGTGCTAGGTTTACCAAGGAGTGAAAATGGCCGAGATTCAATATTTGTGGTTGTAGATAGGTTCTCAAAAATGGCCCATTTTATAGCATGTCATAAAACTGATGATGCCGTTAATATTGCTAACTTATTTTTCAAAGAAGTGGTCAGGTTGCATGGCATGCCTAGAACGATAGTATCCGATCGTGACGCGAAGTTTCTTAGCCATTTTTGGAGGACACTATGGGGGCGTCTTGGAAGGAAGTTACTGTTTTCAACCACTTGCCATCCGCAAACGGACGGCCAAACCGAAGTGGTTAACCGAATTTTATCTACATTGCTTCGAGCTATCATTAGGAAAAATTTGAAGGCTTGGGAAGAATGTCTACCCCATGTGGAGTTTGCGTATAATCGAGCTGTTCATTCAGCTACCAAATTTTCTCCTTTTGAAATTGTCTATGGTTTCAATCCATTAACACCACTTGATTTAATGCCATTGCCTTCTAATCAACTTGTTCATGTAGATGGGAAGCGCAAAGCTGATTTCGTCAAACAATTGCACCAACGAGTTCGAGACAATATTGAGGCCAAGACCAAGAACTATGAGCAACATGCTAACAAAGGTCGTAAACGAGTTGTGTTCGAACCGGGAGATTGGGTGTGGTTACATATGCGCAAGGAGAGATTTCCTGTACAACGACGATCAAAATTTCTTCCGAGAGGGGATGGACCATTTCAAGTCCTTGAACGAATTAACGATAATTCTTATAAGTTGGACTTGCCTGGTGAATATAATGTTAGTGCGACCTTTAATGTTTCTGATTTGTCTCCGTTTGATGCAGAATTCGATTTGAGGACAAATCGTTCTGAAGAGGAGGGGAATGATGTGAGCTTGCCTACGAACCAAGTGGAGAACGAACAAGAAGCCATCAAGCTGCCCATTGGTCCGATAACGCGAGCTCGAGCTAAACGATTCAAAGATGCTATCTCAGCAATGGTGGAACGAGTTGAGGAAAATGATAGCAAAGAGCTTAGAGATGAGCTGAACATTTTCAACTTCTTTGAAGCTGAATTTCGTTCTAGCTAATTAATTTGCTGTTGGAATTTTAGGCCATTTAAATAAGCATTTAAATAAGTTTCATTACATCTTTTAAATATGTCTTAATTTATTACAAGTGTTTAATATGTTGATTTAGTTGAATTAAATATGTCTAGATGTCTTTAAATTGGTCTGAACATAAGACATGTTTTTAATTGTGCCTAGCCGAATTAATATGTCTTGATTTGTGTTAATTTAATTTGTTCTAATGTTAATTATTATGTCATATTATTTTCAGCTGAAATTGGACAAATTAATGAAGTTTATTTGTTTTGTTTAGGTTCAGCCGAATGTGAGGATGCATGGGAAAGGTTGGCCGAATGTGCATTAAACAAGATGCATGCATGTTTGATTCAATGCACCTAGCGATACATGCATGAACTACATTAAAATGGTGTGCTAATTTTTGGAGTTCTTTAGGTGACCATTCGGCAAAAGAGATGATTTTTCATTCTTCAAAGTTGTTATTTATTTCTTTCACATGGCTGGATACATTGTGGCCATTCGGTTCAAGGTGTTCACACTTCAAGGCTCTTCAAAACCGTCCATTCACACCTAATATGGCTGCTCATGTACTCATTAATTGCTGGTAACTTTTAGCCAAAAGATGCAACTTAAATGAGCCTATTCATGCTCATTGACCGAATCTAGCCTATTCATGCACATTCAAGATGTTCAAGGTTCAATTGCCCATCTAGAAGATGACTATTGGAGCTCTCATTCAGCCGAACCTACATAGGACTCCATTCATGAAATTAAAGCTGAATTTTAGTTCATTGTTTACTTAGAAATTAAGTCTTGAACTTGTCCATTCGGCTACTAGTAGAAAATCTATAAATAGTTGCTTAATTTCTTGTAAAAGGACTTTTTGACAATTTTCTGAATGAAATATATTATTGGTGAGTTTATTCACTCTCTTTATTCTCCAAAGCTCAATTGACTTATCCTAGCAAGTGGCGTCAATCTAACTTTGATTCGAACTTATCACCATAAGGTGTGGCGTTCCAACTATACCGAAGGTTCCTATTTTGCTAAATAGAGGGTCTCGATTTTATCTACCATTTCCTTTATTTTCTTTGAAACCTTAAGCCCGGGTCCTTATTTGCTAATAAGGGTTCGTTCTTGTTTCATTGGAAACCATCAAACTTCCTTATTGCTTTCTAAGTTGTTAAATCGTTAAAACTCAAAGGCTTGAAACCGTTTTAAAACCGACACTACCTAATTTCGATCGGGATTTATTACGACTCGTCACATCGTCCGAAACGAGCTCGTATCAAACAAGTAGGCTATTTATAATCAACTAAGGATAGCTGAATGGACAATTTGTACAAACTTAAAGACTAAGAAATTCGGCTATAATGAACTTCCCTAGTGACTATGTCTATATTCGGCTGAAAGGAGAGTGAATGGACAGCTTCATAACTAAATAATTGAACTTGAAGATTTGGTGAATGCATGGGAGGCTAACGGCCTTGTCTTGGTTCAGCCAAAGAGTGAATGGACACTCCAAAAGATGTCTTTTGGCCGAATAAGCACATAGGAGAGGAATGGGCAGCAACCGATGCATGTAGATGGACATTCATGCACTTCCTCCTATTCAATGAATTGAACCATTCATGTATCATCCTTAAGGCAACCATTCATTGTAGGTAGTCATGCATGCATCCGTACGTTCATTGAACCAGCCTATTCATGAATCATCTTTAATTTTGTTCCCACATCATGCATTGAAAGTAGACGTTCATGCTCCTAGCTTGATTGAATCTCCACATTCGGCCGTACCTACATGAAACATGAACACATTAATTTAAAATGTATATTCGGATGTACTAGGACTAAAATAAAACATCAAGACATATTAATTAACACAAAATTAAAATAGACAAATTTAATAAAGTCTTAAGCAGGACTTATTAAATTCGGCTAAGACACCTTTAAAACATGAAATAAATCAAAACATAATTATGAGCTGTAATAATTTAAACTAAGTTAATTAAATACTTAATTATTTAACCAATAAAATAAATGAGCTGAAATGTAGCTAAATTGAGCTCGAATGAGCTGAATTGAGCTGAATTGAGCTCAAATGAGCTGGTTGGAGATGAAACGAGCTAAAGGAGCTAAAATGGAACTGAAGTGAGCTTGCACGAGAATACATGGATTTGAGGAAATGTTGACTTGAGCTTCTTCTTCGGTTTTGAGCTGATTCTCATTCCAAAGTTTAATGAGTAATGCCGAAACAACTTCTTGGAAGAGCTTAGCTCGAGCTTGGGTCATTGGCCCATTTGGGAGCTCGATGGAATTAACAAGAGGGCTTGGTGAAGCTTGGGATATGGTCACGTCATTCCCCCTTCTTCAAAACGACTTGTCCTCAAGTCGACCTGTTTGTTCACTAGAAAATATTTCTTCTTATGCGAATTTCCTTGGACGAATGAAATGAAGGGTGCTACATAAATCTGAAAGAAAATTATCATTGAATCTTGTAATTGTGGTTTGGTTACATTCTTGCCAACGAATCCGTTATCATCACATGTTTCAATAGCAAAAATCTCCTTATCAACCACGATAGATAGATCATCATCAAGAAAAATAGAACATTCAACCACAATAGGATTCAAACAATTTTCAGCATTTAGAGTATTAACAAAAATTTCATCATCAATCAAAGAATGATAGGTAACCACATCAAAGTTCAAATTCTTTCTAAAAACCAAATCATCAACAAGGGTTTCATCAACAATCGAATAAAGCTGAGGTGTTTTAAAAATTTCAACATTCATACCTTGCTTACCTTTTGGCATAAACGAACTTGGATCGTTGAGAACATTACCTTTTTCAACCAAAGTGAACCTTCTCTCCTTGGGAAGGTATTGAAGTCGAAGCTCATTACCCAATCCTTGAGAAACCTGAAATGAAGGGTAAACACAAAGACAACTTGCGCCTTTCAAAGTGTTGTGTTAATAGTAATGAAAGAGGATATTGTCACCATGGACGATGGACTCAAAGGGACTTGCTGAAACAATATTCACACATTGAACGTATGAATCGATACCCGGTTCAAAAACAAGAGTCAATCTTACCTTTTCGAAATGAAAAATGAATTTCATGTACAGCCACATAAAATGATCAAAGAACAATTTTAAATTATAATCAAAATCTTTAAATTTCAAAGGCCAAGCATCAAACAAACATAAACTTGTCTCACAAAAATTAGGATGCTTGAGTTCCGCACATATCAACCTAAAATAATAAATTTCAGGTTTGAACACACGAGTTTGATTACTTATTCCAAGGTGTAACAAAGGTTTCATTAAATCAAACTTGTTAAACCAATAGGATTTTCGTATACACACCAACATACATTCCAAACTCTTTTCATTCTTCAAAAAGGATTTGCACAAATTCACAAATTTTTCACAAGACAATAATTGATGCACAAAATTATCATAATCAAAAAATTTAATCGCTTTCCGTGAAAAATCGTCATCACGCACAATTAAACCTTTAGTTTGTCGATCAGACCAACCATCAACCACATTCAAAGAGTAGCAATTAATCAGGCCAAAATAAGGAGAGTGTTTAAAAACTAAGTCACTAGAAACTATTTCAACAACTTTCAAACCTGGTGTCCGTGACTCGGTTGTTAAAATTTCCTTACCTTGCTTATCAAGCACTTGTGGTTGGATTTCACCTTCAATCTTACCTTCGTTGGTCAATTGGAATCGCCTCTCATTAGGAAGGTATTGAAGTTGAAATTTGTCAATCGATTCTTCAAAAACCTGAGAATAAACAACATGAGGAAAACTCATATGTTGGTTAGTGGAGACAATCCTCACTTTTTCTGGTTCACTCATCTCTTTTTCTTTTGTTTCTTTTTCATCATCTTTTTCTTTTTCAATTTTTTCTCAATCTCAATTTCTTTTCCAATTTTCTTTTCTTTGATTTCTTTTTTTCTTACTTTCATTTGGGTTACAGAGGACTTCAACCTTACTTGATCTTCAAAAACTTACTTTGGTGTCAATGGAACGAACGTGAAATTCTTTCCCAAATACTTGAATGTGTACCGATTTGTATATCCATCATGGATAACTCTTTGGTCATACTACCACGGTCTTCTTAATAGTAAATGACTTGCATGCATTGGAAAAACATTGCAAAGCACTTCATCTTCATATTTGCCAATTGAAAAGGTAATACGAACTTGTTTAACTACCTTGATTTCACCACCGTCATTGAGCCATTGGAGTTTATATGGACTCAGATGTTTAGCGACTTGGAGGCCAAGTCGATCTACCATGAGGGAACTTGCCACATTAGTACAACTTCCTCCATCAATAATCAAGCTACATATCTTTCCTTACACTTGACATCGGGAATGAAAGATATTTTCTCTTTGCGGCTCGTTTTCCGAATGTTGAATACTTAGACTTCGCTTCGCAACAAGTAACTTGTTAGAACATTCGACCATCGATTCCATGCTTCAAACAAATTTGTAAACCTTTCACAATTACCTCACTTACAAATACTCACAGTTCACTCAAAAAGAAAATAATTGTCACACACACTCGTGTGTACACTCTTTTAGGCTTTTTCTTTGATGTAAAACACTCGTGCCTTTTACCTCTCGACCTCGTCTCACAATTTCGTAATTTGTCTCGGTAGACTTAATTTGCTACTTGAGGGTCGGTTTTAAAATGGTAACAAAGGGAATAATGAAATGGTGTAGGGTAGGCTGAAATGAAATAAAGTTAAGGCTAAGTGTGGCGTTGGGGAAGTAGAATAAGAAAGATAAAAAAATTTCTTGTGATCGGTACTTACAAGAATGATAAATAAATTTCCAACACTTTTTTTCTTTCTTTTAATACACGAATTTTTTTTTTACTTACAATAGAAGAAATAATACAATAGTGCCTTTTTTTTGCACGATTTTTTTCGAATTTTTTTCAATTTACGAACCTAATTTGAATTCTTCAATCTTAAACACTCCTCGTTTTTAAGCTCTGATACCAAATGACATGATCCGGCTCGATGATGTAGAGTCGAGTCACTTGTTTGCCCGATCGTCGACGAGAAGAGTCATTCGTTTGATGAGAAAATGTATTTTGATTAAGCGGAAGTTGGCAAAAGGGTTCAAAGGATAGGTGATGTTTGATGATTGATGTTAGGTTCGATTTTAATAAGGAAATAAAGTTTATAATTTTTAAAGTTAAAATGGAGATGGTAAAGTGAACTCAAGCTGAAGAACAATTCAATACTATATGAAGTATTGCCCCGGGACTTATATTGCTTAAGGTGAAATTGATGGATAGTCGAAGATGGACCTTGACCCGTTACGTATATAGAGGTAAGAACCAAAGGTATAAAAAGGTGGAGAATGCCAAACCAGAATGGTGATAAGTTCAAGGAGTCGGGTTGACGCCACTAGCGAGCTAGATAAGTCAGAACGAGACTCGAACGAAATTGGATAGGAGGAATCCTCACAATCAAGTTTTCAATAATCAAATTCTGTAACCTTTTACAATAAACAAGTAGGCTATTTATAATCAACTAAGGATAGCCGAATGGACAATTTGTACAAACTTAAAGACTAAGAAATTCGGCTATAATGAACTTCCCTAGTGACTATGTCTATATTCGTCTGAAAGGAGAGTGAATGGATAGCTTCATAACTAAATAATTGAACTTGAAGACTTGGTGAATGTATGGGAGGCTAATGGCCTTGTCTTGGTTCAGCCAAAGAGTGAATGGACACTCCAAAAGATGTCTTTTGGCAGAATAAGCACATAGGAGAGGAATGGGCAGCAACCGATGCATGTAGATGGACATTCATGCACTTCCTCCTATTCAATGAATTGAACCATTCATGTATCATCCTTAAGGCAACCATTCATTGTAGGTAGTCATGCATGCATCCGTACGTTCATTGAACCAGCCCATTCATGAATCATCTTTAATTTTGTTCCCACATCATGCATTGAAAGTAGACGTTCATGCTCCTAGCTTGATTGAATCTCCACATTCGGCCGTACCTACATGAAACATGAACACATTAATTTAAAATGTATATTCGGCTGTACTAGGACTAAAATAAAACATCAAGACATATTAATTGACACATAAATTAAAATAGACAAATTTAATAAAGTCTTAAGCAAGACATATTAAATTCGGCTAAGACACCTTTAAAACATGAAATAAATCAAAACATAATTATGAGCTGTAATAATTTAAACTAAGTTAATTAAATACTTAATTATTCAACCAATAAAATAAATGAGCTGAAATGTAGCTAAATTGAGCTCGAATGAGCTGAATTGAGCTCAAATGAGCTGGTTGGAGCTGAAACGAGCTAAAGGAGCTAAAATGGAGCTGAAGTGAGCTTGCACGAGAATGCATGGATTTGAGGAAAAGTTGACTTGAGCTTCTTCTTCGGTTTTGAGCTGATTCTCTTTCCAAAGTTTAATGAGTAATGCCGAAACAACTTCTTGGAAGAGCTTAGCTCGAGCTCGGGTCATTGGCCCATTTCGGAGCTCGATGGAATTAACAAGAGGGCTTGGTGAAGCTTGGGATGTGGTCACGTCAACTTACGATTCAGCTCAATATCAATTAGACATTAATATAGTAGCTGAATAATTATTTTGAGTCTACTTAATTAGTTTATTACAGCTCAACTAATTTTAGTTGTTTGCATAATCTTAAATCTGGACAAATTTAATTTTGCATCTTAATTGAGTTATTTTTACATGTCATTAGTTTGTCTTAATTTTTACAGCTTATTAATATGTTTTATGCATTTTTAATGAGTCCAATTTCATTACATGTTTTAATGTGTCTTGACCAAACCAAATTAAATATGCAAATTTTTAGTGCCGAATTAATGTGTTTAACTTGTCAAAGTTTTATTTTAATTATGTTCAGCTAAATATCACATTAATTTGAGTTCATTCATGTTTTATGTAGGTTGGCCGAATGTGGATGGAAGCATTTAAGCTTGGTGCATGCACAATAGATTTAATGAACCTGGCGATACATGCATCAAATTGGTGAGCTGAATTTGGCATTCCTAGGTGACTATTCGGTCAAGAGAGCTAATGTTTCCAACACCAAAGCTGCTAATTAATCCTTTCACATTTGCTGGATGCATCTTGGCTTTTTGGCTCCATGTGTTCACACTCCATGACTCTTCAATGTTGAGCTTTCACACTTGAATTGGTTGCTCATTACCCTCTTAATTGCTGGTCACTTTTTAGCCAAAAGTTGCAACATAAATGAGCTAATTTATGCCCATTGGCCGAACCTAGCTATCCATGCATCATCCAAGCTTTTACAAGTCCATTGTTTCATCTAGAAGGTGACTAATGGAGCTCCATGTTCAGCCGAATCTAGCTAGTTCAATTAAGTGATTCATTTGCTTAATTTTTAAGGAATGTAAGTGACCATTTGGCTAGCTTAGGTGATTATTATAAATAGCTGAATTTTCACTTTGTAAAGGACTTTTGACATTTTAATTAACGAATTCCTGCCAAATTTGTGAGGCATTTTCTCTCAAATTTCGTACGAGACCCGTAAGACTTATCTAGCTTCTAGTGGCATCTTCCAGAGTCTTTTTCGAACTTATCACTCCCTAAACCCGAGTGTGGCATTCACCCTTAATACCTTTGGTTCATACTTTCTTAAGTATCGGGTCAAGGTCCCTACCAAAACACATTTACATATAATAACATATAATAAAAACACATTTAACATATAATAAAAACACATTTAACACAAAATTTAGTATGTCCAAATTTTATTAATTAAATTAGCTAATTAACTATTTAACTAATTCAGCAACTAAAGTGATTTATTCCAGCAAATTTAATGAACATTAAAAGTGAACTCCTTGAGTTAAGTTTGAGCTAATTGAGCTTGAAGGAGCTGGAAATGAGCTAAATGGAGCTCCATCAAATGAAATTGAGCTACGTTCAGCTTGAAAAAATGACGAGCCTCGCTTGTAGGCTGAACCAATGGCCGTTCTCGGGGTAGGTTCGTATCAGCTCTTATATCTCCCTTGGCCGAATGAAGCTTTAATGTACCTTGAATACATGATGATCATCTTGAATATGCATGAAGCATGCATGAAAACGTCCCAATGCATGTTCCTCCATAAATACGGTCCATGAATCTTCAAATGCATGAACATTCAGCAGCTCCCTCTTGCATGAACGTCCCAAATACATATGCTCCTTTAAATGCCATCCATTGAACCTCAATTGTGCATGCACCCTTCCATACTTTGTACCAAGCCGTACATGAATCTTGTATTAAATACATCTCCACATTTGGCTGAACCTAGTTCATATAATATCAAGACAAATTAATTAACATACTAAGATAAATTAAAAACAATTAATTATGGACTAGCTAGTATATTAAGTTTGGCTAGCTCAAACATGTGAAAATAATTAATGAATTAATTTGGGCTAGGATATTCGATCATGAGCTGTAACAAATTAAATAAAATAAAACTAAGACTTAGTTTATTATAAGGTTAAAGGAATAAGCTAAAACTAAGCTATGTTGAGCTCAAACGAGCTTTAATGAGCTCAAGTGAGCTGATTCGAGTTGAATGGAGCTCAGGGAACTGACAACGAGCTAAAATTAGCTTGTACTAAGGTGCAAGGAGTCTTTAAGGAACTGGCCTCATGATAGAGGGTTGCGCGTGGACCAAGATCGAATTGTCAAGTCACGGGAAAAGTCCTACGAAAACTATAGAAACTTGGATCTGAAACGAAAACAGTAAATTAAATTTAGAAGCAAAAGATCTATAGAGAAATACCCAAGACAAGAAATAATCAGCCAAGAGACAAAACACTTATTAATAAGGTTTCTTGGAAGCCAAGAAACGAGATCTAACTTCAAGAGGAACTCTAAAACTGAATCTGCCAAGAAAAACACTAAATAGAAAAATTAAACTCAACAGATCAAGAAAACCAAATTGAAGTAGAACTAGGATAATTGGGCGGCAAGATAGACTGAAAATTCTGATTAAGGATGTTTCTTGCTGCCAAAGGATGTTGCAAAACTGATTCTTGAGGCTTGTAAAGGCTGAAAACGCAACAAGAGAAATTAAATCAAGTTAATCAACCAATCGGCATAAACAGAAACAACTAAATAAGAAAGAATAGCAAGAAAGATGAATAAAGTCCTAAGAAGCCTTGAAATCAAGAAAGATTTCACAACTCCTTTCAAACGACTCGAATCTTCCCTCCAATGTAGAATAACGGCAAGAAGAAGGCTGAAGATGGCTCCCACAATCAAAAAGATTGTTAAAACTACTTTTAAAAAAAACTCAAAGAGAATTTTTCACTCAATAAAAATCTGATTTCAATGTGTTGTGTGTGTGGGTGGCCGGCCAAGCCTTACATATATAGGCCTACTACTACTTTCCTAACCCTATTAGGAAAACTAAGAAAAAACCTAATTGTTTGACTTTTAAAGGAAAATTCGGCCAAGGCCTCTAAATGGGCCTCTTGGACTGAATGTTTACATAGAATTTAATTCATAAAGTTTAAAAATTAAACTAAGTATTTAAAGAATTAAAACTTAACAAATTGGGCCACTTTGACAATTTGGCCTAATTTTCAACTAAGTCTAGTTTGAACTTCTTGATTGGGCTTGGAACATCTTATTGGGTCGTGTCTTCAAGAACTTGGGCTTGTGATCCGTTCTCTCCCGAAATTGGTTCGTTGATGCTCGTAACTGAGATCCAATACGCCTTAGCTGCAAGATTCGGTTTCTTGGACCAAGATTTCCAAGATTTGAAATCTTGATTTTCTTGATTCTTGAAATCGCTCAAAATAGCAAAATTGGACCAAGATTCGGTTTCTTGATTTTCTTGAAAACAAGAAAGTGAATCTTGATTTTCTTTTTCCTTTGTATACGTATCTAAGGCCTTGCTAATGAACTCTTGAATGGTTCCATTTAGTTTCATACGCATTTGCCTGGCCTTTGACCTCGTTATTGGCCCTTGTGGTAATTTGAGCCCATCACGTCCTTGAGCTTGAATTGGGCCTTTGTGACTCGTATCATTCCCCCCTTCCTCAAAAAGATTCATCCTCGAATCTAAAAAATCAAATGGATATAATTCAGCCACATTGAAAGTAGAACTTACATTGTACTCACCGGGTAGGTCAATTTTGTATGCATTATCATTGATCCGCTTGAGTACTTGGAAAGGCCCATCGCCTCTTGGATCCAACTTGGTCTTTCAGCAAATTGAATGAGCTCAAGACACAATGAATTCAGCAGCAAGACAAAGTAAAATTTAGCTGAATTTAGACATATTAAATCAAAAACAAGACACATTAATTGGATGTAATGAAACAGGCTTATTTATGCTATGTAATAACTAAAACATATTAAAAGCATGCTTGAAACACATTAAACACAAATAATTAAATTTGTCCAAATTTATATAAATTAATTACTAACACTTATTTAAGTTGAACTAAAATTAATTCTAACACTTATTTGAGCTGAACTAAATTTAATAAACTAACTCATTTAATTTATTCCAGCAAATTAAAAATGCATGAAATTAAATAAAAGCGAATTAAACTCAACGAGCTAGAATCAGCTCGAATTGAACTCCATGGAGCTGGAACAAGTTAATTCAGCTTGCGAATGGCGCTTGATGAACTGAACCAAGGGTGTTTTTGGGGCAGGGTCATATCATCCCCCCTTCTTCGAAGCGACTTGTTCTCAAGTCGATGCGTTGGTTCACTCGAACATAGCTCCTTTTACTCGACTTTCCTCGATCGAACGGGACTAATGTGATACGGCCACGCCTCAAGTCCTACCTAGCTCGAATAAGGAACCTTTGGAGCTGCCTCAAGGTCCTATCACCCGATCACAAGCCAAACAATTCAAGGAGGCTATTTCGGCCTTAGTAGATAAAGTTTGGGGCGAGACTTTAGTTGGACACATCGAAGAAGCTTAGACCAATCCGATGAGCATTTCGTGCATTTTATTACGATTTTAGCTCAATGAGCTCGAATCAGCTCAATTTCAGCTCAAATACTTACGATTCAGCTCAATATCAATTAGACATTAATATAGTAACTGAATAATTATTTTGAGTCAACTTAATCAGTTTATTACAGCTCAACTAATTTTAGTTGTTTGCATAATCTTAAATCTGGACAAATTTAATTTTGCATCTTAATTGAGTTATTTTTACATGTCATTAGTTTGTCTTAATTTTTACAGCTTATTAATATGTTTTATGCATTTTTAATGAGTCAAATTTCATTACATGTTTTAATGTGTCTTGACCAAACCGAATTAAATATGCAGATTTTTAGTGCCGAATTAATGTGTTTAACTTGTCAAAGTTTTATTTTAATTATGTTCAGCTAAATATCACATTAATTTGAGTTCATTCATGTTTTATGTAGGTTGGCCGAATGTGGATGGAAGCATTTAAGCTTGGTGCATGCACAATAGATTTAATGAACCTGGCGATACATGCATCAAATTGGTGAGCTGAATTTGGCATTCCTAGGTGACTATTCGGTCAAGACAGCTAATGTTTCCAACTCCAAAGCTGCCAATTAATCCTTTCACATTTTCTGGATGCATCTTGGCTTTTCGGCTCCATGTGTTCAAACTCAAGACTCTTCAATGTCGAGCTTTCACACTTGAATTGGCTGCTCATTACCTTCTTAATTGCTGGTCACTTTTCAGCCAAAAATTGCAACATAAATGAGCTAATTTATGCCCATTGGCTGAACCTAGCTATCCATGCATCATCCAAACTTTTACAAGTCCATTGTTTCATCTAGAAGGTGACTAATGGAGCTCCATGTTCAGCCAAATCTAGCTAGTTCAATTAAGTGATTCATTTGCTTAATTTTTAAGGAATGTAAGTGACCATTCGGCTAGCTTAGGTGATTATTATAAATAACTGAATTTTCACTTTGTAAAGGACTTTTGACATTTTAATTAACGAATTGCTGCCAAATTTGTGAGGCATTTTCTCTCAAATTTCGTACGAGACCCATAAGACTTATCTAGCTTCTAGTGGCGTCTTCCCGAGTCTTTTTCGAACTTATCACTCCCTAAACCTGAGTGTGTGGCGTTCACCCTTAATACCTTTGGTTCATACTTTCTTAAGTATCGGGTCAAGGTCCCTACCAACCATTTCTACTCATTTAGGTCCTATAAGTTTCGGGTCAACACTCCTCTTTAGTGTTGGTTCATTCTTGACCTTTTTGAAGCATTACCATTTCTTACCAAATCGCATTGCCATTTCGTACCGAATCACATTACCATTTCATAACAAACCCCAAACTGAATTCGACCAAATTCAACCCACATCTTTTCTAACCTACACCAAATCCATACCATCTTTGTTCAACTGACTTGCTTTCTTTAAACCCAATTCTATTTATTTTTCCTTGAATTGATTTACTTAAACATACTTCTTCGTTTACGATCGGGAACTAAACGACTCAGATTCAACTATTAAATCGAGATCGTATCATTTGGTATCAAAGCTAGTTAAAACGAGAAGTACAAGCACTCGAAGACACCTCGAATAGGTACGTTTAAAAAAAGTTCGAAAAAAATTTGAAAAAAAATATATATACATATGAATTTAAAAAAAAGTGAATTAAAAAAAAACGTGAATTAAAAAAAAGTGTGTTGTGACTCAATCGCTGCAATTGAGAAAGTTGTTTTCAATTTTGTAAGGCTGATATTCTTTCTACTCATCTTCTACCACTTCTACGCCACACTTAGTTTAAACCTTCTTGTTTCTTTAGCCTACCCATAACCTAACATTAATCCTTTTGTAAAACCCTTTTGAAGCCGACCCTCTGGACTAAGATTTTGTCACATCGAATCTCCTATGAAATCACGAGAGGAAATTGAGTGGAAAAAGGCACGAGAGTTACATCAAGTTAAAAGCCTAAATTGAGTGAAACACGAGTGGAGTGTTTATTCTTCTTGTGAGAGATTTTTGTGAAGTTTTTGTTGTGAGGTTTTTATATTCATGTCTCAAAACCTTGAACAAAACATGGCAGAAGGAGGAGGAAGACAACCAATTACGAACGTTGCACCTGGAGGAGGTGGAGTGCCAGATTTGGCTCAATAAGCCATGATGCGAGAATTTCGGCGCATGCTTCGAGAAGAGATGGATTCATTCAACGAGCGTTTGAAACGAGTTGAAGAGAGAACTCAACGAGAACGTACTCCACAAGGGCCGCAAAGAGAGCGAGGCCAATTGGAACTCAATCAAGAGGACCCCTATGATTCGAGTGGAGCCGAAAGTGATCAAGGGTCAAACTTAAGTGAAGGACGAAGAGGTCTAAGGAACTGAGGCAATCGGGATCAAAGACGTGTGGATGACAATTTGAAGAACATTAAACTATCCATTCCATCCTTTCAAGGAAAATCTTGATACGAGCTTGTTTCAGAAGATGTGACGAGTCGTAATAATTCCCGATCGAAATTAGGCAGTGTCGGTTTAGAACGGTTTCAAGCCTTTGAGTTTTTAAAGTTGATTGACTTGGAAACAGAGGTGTTTGGTAGGTTGTTGTTTGTTGGAAAATTCAATGAAACAAGGACGAATCCTTATTAACAAATAAGGACCCGGGCTTAAGGTTTCAAAGAAAGAAAAAGGAACTAGGATAAAAACCGAGACCCTCTATTTAGTAAAATAGGAACCTACGGTATGAAGAATGCCACACCAACGGTGATAAGTTTGAAACAAAGTCAGATTGACGCCACTTTTTGAAGATAAGTCAATTTGAGCTTTGGAGAATAAAGAGAGTGAATTAACTCACTAAAATTATATTTCATTCAGAAATTTGTCAAAAGTCCTTTTACAAGAAAATCAGAAACTATTTATAGTCTTTCAACTAGTAGCCGAATGGACAGATTCTAGGCTTAATTTCTAAGCAAACATTGAACTAAAATTCAGCTTTAATTCATGTATGTTGGCTAATGTATGTTCGGCTGAATGGAGACCAAGGACTAGCTTCTAATGAACTTGTAAATTAGCAGCAGCTACATTCGGCTAATGGAGTTTAATGAGGTAATTCATGAAGCAACTCTTGCTGAAAAATTACCAACATTAAATAGCAACTTGAACAGCCATTTGGAAGTGTGAATGGATGGTTTTGAAGAGTCTTAGAGTGTGAACACCATGAACCGAATAGCCAAAAGTTTCCAGCAATGTGAAGGAAATAAATGGCAGCTTGGGAGAATGAAAAATCATCTCTTTTTGGTCGAATGGACACATAGAGAACTTAAAAATCAGCACACCATTTTTAATGCATTCCATGCATGTATCGTTTGGTGCATTGAATCCAACATGCATGCATCTTCACATCCATTGAATCTTCATGCATGAATCTGCCCAATGTATCTTCAAATTCGGCTGCACCTAAAATAAACACATGAACTTAATTAAATTAATCCAAATCAGCTGAATCAAATTAGAACATAATGTGGACACACTAATTAACATTGTGACAACTTAAATATTACTAAACAAGACACATAAATTCGGTTGGACATAATTAACATGTATTATATTCAGACAAATTAAATGACATCTAGACACAATCAATTCAGCTAAAAATAACATATTAAACACTTGTACTAATTAAAACATATTTATAAGCTGTAGTAAAACTTAATTAAATGCTTATTTAAATGGTCCAAAAATTCCAGCAGCAAATTATTTAGCTGGAACAAAATTCAGCTTCTAAAAAGTTGAAAACGTTCAGCTCGTTTTTAATCTCTTTGCTATCATTTTCCTCAATGCGTTCCACCATTGCTGAAATAGCATCCTTAAATCGTTTAGCTCTAGCTCGCGTTATTGGACCAATGGGTAACTTGATAGCTTCTTGTTCGATCTCTTCTTTGTTCATAGGCAAGCTCACATCAAATCTGATCCGGAAGTCTATTTGGAATGGGAAAAGAAGATTGAATTGGTT
The DNA here is from genome assembly GCA_008044935.1 of Gossypium turneri. Taxonomy (NCBI): domain Eukaryota; kingdom Viridiplantae; phylum Streptophyta; class Magnoliopsida; order Malvales; family Malvaceae; genus Gossypium; species Gossypium turneri. Next base: position 31,339,757 of record CP032579.1, read on the forward strand.
TTTGATTGTCATAATTATTCTGAGATTAAGAAGGTTAAGTTGGCTGCCATAGAGTTTTCTGATTACGCTATGATATGGTGGGATCAACTCACTACGAGCCGAAGAAGGAATGGGGAATGACCAATATCCTCTTGGGCCGAGATGAAGGCCGTGATGCGACGTCGTTTCATTCCCTCCTACTACCATCGGGAACTCTGTCAAAAGCTTCAAAATCTCACTCAAGGTTCAAGGAGTGTGGAGGATTATTTCAAAGAGATGAAGATTGCGATGATCCATGCTAATGTCCAAGAAGATCGTGAAGCAACGATGGCGCGTTTCCTTACTGGTCTCAATCGAGACATTACCAATGTTGTGGAATTGCAACATTACATCGAGATCGTGGACATGGTACATATGGCCATTAAGGTGGAAAAACAACTTAAACGAAGAGTACCGCGCGAAGTTATCCTACCACAAATACCACTAGATGGGGCAAAGCTCGAGTAAAAATCAAACCCCAAGTCGAGCCAAGGAACCAATGATGCCTACTAAGTCAAACAAACCTATGGGCGACACGAGTAAAGGTAAGATAATTGATTCATTTGCTAACCGTACAAGGGATATTAAGTGTTTTAAGTGCCTTGGAAGGGGGCATATTGCGAGTCAATGTCCCAACCGCAACAATATGGTGGTTCGTGCAAATGGAGAAATCGAATCGAAGGAGGAAGAACTTGAAGATGAGCCCGAAATCATTTCTGACAACAATGAAGAAGTTGAACATGTCCTTGACGGAGAACTCCTCGTTGTTAAAAGAAGTCTAAGCATCCAAAGTATCGAAGATGAACAACAACAAGAGAACATTTTCCATACGCATTGTCTAGTACAAGGGAAACTTTGTAGTGTCATTATCGATGGAGGAAGTTGTACGAACGTGGCGAGCACTCTTATGGTGGAAAAGTTGAATCTACCGACCACCAAGCATCCAAATCCGTACAAACTTTAATGGCTCAATGATGGAGGAGAGTTAAAGGTGACAAAACAAGTTTTAGTTTCATTCTCCATTGGAAAACATTCTGATGAAGTGCTATGCGATGTTGTTCCAATGCACGCGGGTCATTTGTTATTGGGCCGTCCATGGCAATTTGATCGTCGAGTCATGCACGATGGTTACTCAAATCGTTATTCTTTCAAGCATATGGGAAGAAATGTAACCTTAGCCCCATTGACGCCAAAGCAAGTGTATGAAGATTAAATTAAGTTGAAAAATTCCGTGGATCAAATGAGAGAAAAAGAAAAGAGCGAAAATACAAAAGAAAAGAAAAATGAGAAAAAGAAAGAAAACTCAAAAAAAGAGAGTGATAAGAAAGTGAGAAAAGAAAGAGATGAAAAAGAAAAAGTAAGTGAAAAATTGAGTGTTTTTGCGAGGGTTAGTGATATTCGAAAAGCATTTTTGATGAGGCAACAGATCCTTGTGCTCATGTACAAGGAAAATTTTCTTAACACTAATGAACTTCCCGAGAACATTCCTTCTTCTATTTTGTCTCTTTTGCAAGATTTCCAAGACGATTTTCCGGATGAAGTGCCAAATGGTTTGCCACCACTTCGTGGGATTGAGCACCAAATCGATTTTGTGCCCGGAGCTGTTATTCCAAATCGACCAGCTTACCGAACCAATCCCGAAGAGACCAAAGAGCTTCAACGACAAATCAATGAACTCATGGAAAAGGGCTACATCCAAGAAAGCCTTAGTCCATGCGCCGTACCGGTTTTGTTGGTTCCAAAGAAGGACGGAATGTGGCGCATGTGTGTCGATTGCCGCGCTGTAAATAAAATTACTATTAAGTATAGGCATCCCATACCGCATTTAGATGACATGCTCGATGAGTTAAGTGGCACCAAGTTGTTCTCGAAAATTGATCTCAAAAGCGGATACCATCGGATTCGGATGCTTGAAGGTGATGAGTGGAAGACCGCTTTTAAAACGAAACATGGTTTGTATGAGTGGTTGGTCATGCCATTCGGCTTAACCAACGCCCCTAGTACTTTTATGAGACTTATGAACTATGTTTTACGAAATTTCATTGGTAAGTTTTGCGTTGTGTATTTCGATGATATTCTCATATATAGCAAATCGATGGATGAGCATGTAATGCATTTGCGATCTGTTTTAGAAGTACTTAGGAAGGAGACCTTGTATGCTAATCTTAAAAAGTGTACTTTTTGTTCTGACAAAGTGATTTTTTTAGGTTTCGTGGTCAGCTCGGAAGGCCTTGAAGTCGATAGCGAAAAGATTAAGGCGATTCAAGAATGGCCGAGACCAATGACAATAAGTCAAGTGCGAAGCTTCCATGGCCTAGCAAGTTTCTATAGGTGCTTCGTACCCAACTTTAGCACGTTGGCCGCCCTGTTGACAAGCACCATTAAGAAGAATTCAACTTTTCATTGGGGCGAAGAGCAAGAAAATTCTTTTAATATTATTAAAGATTGTCTTACTAAAGCTCCGTTGTTGGCATTGCCTGATTTTTCTAAGACATTTGAATTGAATGTGATGCCTCAGGTGTCGGAATAGGTGTCGTGCTAACTCAAGATGGGAGACCGATCGCTTATTTTAGCGAAAAATTGAATGGTGCCACATTGAACTACCCAATTTACGATAAGGAAATGTATGCACTCATTCGTGCTCTCGAGACTTGGCAGCACTATTTGTGGCCGAAGGAGTTCGTGATCCATTCGGATCATGAAGCGTTAAAGCACATTAAAGGTTAACACAAATTAAACAAACGCCATGCTAAGTGGGTAGAGTATTTGGAATCATTTCCCTATGTCATAAAATATAAAAAGGGTAAGGAAAATATCGTGGTAGATGCTCTTTCAAGAAGGTATACACTTCTATCGTATTTAGACTCCAAATTGCTTGGTTTTACATTGTTGAAAGATTTATATGCTACTGACGATGATTTTGGAGAAATTTTTACTGCATGCGAAAATGTTGCTGTTGATAAGTTTTATAGGTGTGATGGCTTCCTTTTTAGAGAAGGAAAATTATGTGTACCTCAGAGTTCCGTACGAGATTTATTAGTACATGAGGGGCATAGCGGAGGCCTCATGGGCCATTTCGGCGTTGGAAAAACCTTAGCAACTCTCCAAGAGCATTTTTATTGGCCAAAAATGAAACGGGACGCTGAACGAGTTTGTGCGCGATGTGTGACGTGCAAGAAGGCCAAATCCAAGATTAAGCCGCACGGGCTATATACGCCCCTCCCTATACCCGACGCACCTTGGGAAGACATTTCCATGGACTTTGTCCTTGGATTGCCTAGGACTAAAACGAGGAAGGACTCGATCTTTGTTGTTGTTGATCGTTTCTCAAAATGTCTCATTTTATTTCTTGTACAAAAACTGATGATGCCGTTCACATTGCTAATCTTTTCTTTAAGGAAATTGTTCGTTTGCATGGCATCCCAAGGACGATTGTTTCTGATCGAGACACCAAGTTTTTGAGTCATTTTTGGAGATCGTTGTGGGGAAAGCTCGGAAGTAAGTTGCCGTTTTCAACCACTTGCCACCCACAAACAGATGGCCAAACGGAAGTGGTCAACCGAGTGCTATCAACTTTATTGCGAGCCATTATACGAAAAAATCTCAAGTCGTGGGAGGAGTGCTTACCGCACATTGAATTTGCATATAATCGATCTGTTCACTCAGCAACTAAACACTCTCCTTTTGAAATCGTTTATGGATTTAATCTGTTGACTCCTTTAGATCTAGTATCTTTACCTAACGATCAACTTATTCATGCAGATGCTAGAAAAAAAGCCGAGTACGTAAAGGAGTTACATCGAAAAGTTCGAGCCAACATTGAAGCAAGAACCGAAAGTTATACTCGGAAGGCGAACAAGGGTCGTAAAAGAGTTATCTTCGAACCTAGTGATTAGGTTTGGGTTCACATGAGAAAAGAACGCTTTTCAGCCCAACGTAGGTCAAAACTACTACCACGTGGTGACGGACCTTTTCAAGTCTTGGAGCGAATCAACGAAAATTCCTATCGGCTTGATCAACCAGGTGAGTATAACATAAGCGCGAGCTTTAATGTGTCTAACTTATCTCTGTTTGATACAGATTCCGATTTGAGGGCAAATCGCTTTAAAGAGGGGGAGGATGATACGGCCACCCCTCAAGTCCTACCTAGCTCGAATAAGGAACCTTTGGAGCTGCCTCAAGGTCCTATCACCTGATCACGAGCCAAACAATTCAAGGAGGCTGTTTCGGCCTTAGTAGATAAAGTTTGGGGCGAGACTTTAGTTGGACACATCGAAGAAGCTTCGACCAATCCGATGAGCATTCCATGCATTTTATTAAGAGCTGAATTAAATTCCATTTCAGCTCAATGAGCTCGAATCAGCTCAATTTCAGCTCAAATACTTACGATTCAGCTCAATATCAATTAGACATTAATATAGTAGCTGAGTAATTATTTTGAGTCAACTTAATTAGTTTATTACAGTTCAACTAATTTTAGTTGTTTGCATAATCTTAAATCTGGACAAATTTAATTTTGCATCTTAATTGAGTTATTTTTACATGTCATTAGTTTGTCTTAATTTTTACAGCTTATTAATATGCTTTATGCATTTTTAATGAGTCCAATTTCATTACATGCTTTAATGTGTCTTGACCAAACCGAATTAAATATGTAGATTTTTAGTGCTGAATTAATGTGTTTAACTTGTAAAAGTTTTATTTTAATTATGTTCAGCTAAATATCACATTAATTTGAGTTCATTCATGTTTTATGTAGGTTGGCCGAATGTGGATGGAAGCATTTAAGCTTGGTGCATGCACAATAGATTCAATGAACCTGGCGATACATGCATCAAATTGGTGAGCTGAATTTGGCATTCCTAGGTGACTATTCGGTCAAGAGAGCTAATGTTTCCAACTCCAAAGCTGCCAATTAATCCTTTCACATTTGCTGGATGCATCTTGGCTTTTCGGCTCCATGTGTTCACACTCCATGACTCTTCAATGTTGAGCTTTCACACTTGAATTGGTTGCTCATTACCCTCTTAATTGCTGGTCACTTTTCAGCCAAAAGTTGCAACATAAATGAGCTAATTTATGCCCATTGGCCGAACCTAGCTATCCATGCATCATCCAAGCTTTTACAAGTCCATTTTTTCATCTAGAAGGTGACTAATGGAGCTCCATGTTCAGCCGAATCTAGCTAGTTCAATTAAGTGATTCATTTGCTTAATTTTTAAGGAATGTAAGTGACCATTCGGCTAGCTTAGGTGATTATTATAAATAGCTAAATTTTCACTTTGTAAAGGACTTTTGACATTTTAATTAACGAATTGCTGCCAAATTTGTGAGGCATTTTCTCTCAAATTTCGTACAAGACCCGTAAGACTTATCTAGCTTCTAGTGGCATCTTCCCGAGTCTTTTTCGAACTTATCACTCCCTAAACCCGAGTGTGGCGTTCACCCTTAATACCTTTGGTTCATACTTTCTTAAGTATCGGGTCAAGGTCCCTACCAACCATTTCTACTCGTTTAGGTCCTATAAGTTTCGGGTCAACACTCCTCTTTAGTGTTGGTTCATTCTTGACCTTTTTGAACCATTACCATTCGTACCAAATCACATTACCATTTCTTACCAAATCGCATTACCATTTCTTACCAAATCGCATTGCCATTTCGTACCAAATAACATTACCATTACGTAACAAACCCCAAACCGAATTCGACCAAATTCAACCCACATCTTTTCTAACCTACACCAAATCCATACCATCTTTATTCAACCAACTTGCTTTCTTTGAATCCAATTCTATTTATTTTTCCTTGAATTGATTTACTCAAACATACTTCTTCGTTTACGATCGGGAACTAAACGACTCAGATTCAACTAAATCGAGATCGTATCATTTGGTATCAGAGCTAGTTAAAACGAGTAGTACGAGCACTCAAAGTCACCTCGAATAGGTATGTTTAAAAAAAGTTCGAAAAAATTCAAAAAAAATATATATACATATGAATTTAAAGAAAATTGAATTAAAAAAATGTGAATTAAAAAAAAGTGTGCTGTGACTCAATCGCTGCAATTGAGAAAGTTGTTTTCGATTTTGTAAGGCTGATATTCTTTCTACTCATCTTCTACCCCTTCTACGCCACACTTAGTTTAAACCTTCTTGTTTCTTTAGCCTACCCATAACCTAACATTAATCCTTTTGTAAAACCCTTTTGAAGCTGACCCTCTGGACTAAGATTTTGTCAATCGAGTCTCCTACGAAATCACGAGAGGAAATTAGGTGGAAAAAGGCACGAGAGTTACATCAAGTTAAAAGCCTAAATTGAGTGAAACACGAGTGGAGTGTTTATTCTTCTTGTGAGAGATTTTTGTGAGGTTTTTGTTTGAGGTTTTATATTCATGTCTCAAAACCTTGAACAAAACATGGCGGAAGGAGGAGGAAGACAACCAATTAGGAACTTTGCACCTGGAGGAGGTGGAGTGCCGAATTTGGCTCAACAAGCCATGATGCGAGAATTTTGACACATGCTTCGAGAAGAGATGGACTCATTCAACGAGCGTTTGGAACGAGTTGAAGAGAGAACTCAACGAGAATGTACTCCACAAGGGCCGCAAAGAGAGCGAGGCCAATTGGAACTCAATCAAGACGACCTCTATGATCCGAGTGGAGCTGAAAATGATCAAGGGTCAAACTTAAGTGAAGGACGAAGAGGTCTAAGGAACTGAGGCAATCGGGATCAAAGACGTGTGGATGACGATTTGAAGAACATTAAACTATCCATTCCATTCTTTCAAGGAAAATCTTATCCGGAAGTCTATTTGGAATGGGAAGAGAAGATTGAATTGGTTTTCGATTGTCATAATTATTCTGAGATTAAGAAGGTTAAGTTGGCTACCATAGAGTTTTCCGATTACGCTATGATATGGTGGGATCAACTCACTACGAGCCGAAGAAGGAATGAGGAACGACCAATATCCACTTGGACCGAGATGAAGGCCGTGATGCGACGTCGTTTCATTCCCTCCTACTACCATCGGGAACTCTATCAAAAGCTTCAAAATCTCACTCCAGGTTCAAGGAGTGTGGAGGATTATTTCAAAGAGATGGAGATTGCGATGATCCGTGCTGATGTCCAAGAAGATCGTGAAGCAACAATGGCGCGTTTCCTTGCTGGTCTCAATCGAGACAATGCCAACGTTGTGGAATTGCAACATTACATCGAGATCGTAGACATGGTACATATGGCCATTAAGGTGGAAAAACAACTTAAACGAAAGAGTACCGCGCAAAGTTATCCTACCACAAACACCACTAGATGGGGGCAAATCTCGAATAAAAATCAAACCCCAAGTCGAACCAAGGAACCAATGATGCCTACTAAGTCAAACAAGCCTATGGGCGACACAAGCAAAGGTAAGACAACTGATTCATTTGCTAACCGTACAAGGGATATTAAGTGTTTTAAGTGCCTTGGAAGGGGGCATATTGCGAGTCAATGTCCCAACCGCAACAATATGGTGGTTCGTGCAAATGGAAAAATCGAATCGGAGGAGTAAGAACTTGAAGATGAGCCCGAAATCGTTTTTGACAACGATGAAGAAGTTAAACACGCCCTTGACGGAGAACTCCTTGTTGTTAAAAGAAGTCTAAGCATCCAAAGTGTCGAAGATGAACAACAACGAGAGAACATTTTCCATACACGTTGTCTAGTACAAGGGAAACTTTGTAGTGTCATTATCGATGGAGGAAGTTGTACGAACGTGGCGAGCACTCTTATGGTGGAAAGTTGAATCTACCAACCACCAAGCATCCAAATCCGTACAAACTTCAATGGCTCAACGATGGGGGAGAGTTAAAGGTGACAAAACAAGTTTTAGTTTCATTCTCCATTGGAAAATATTCCGATAAAGTGCTATGCGATGTTGTTCCAATGCACGCGGGTCATTTGTTATTGGGCCGTCCATGGCAATTTGATCATCGAGTCATGCACGATGGTTACTCAAATCGTTATTCTTTCAAGCATATGGGAAGAAATGTGACTTAGCCCCATTGACGCCAAAGCAAGTGTATGAAGATCAAATTAAGTTGAAAAATTCCGTGGATCAAATGAGAGAAAAAGAAAAGAGTGAAAATACAAAAGAAAAGAAAAATGAGAAAAAGAAAGAAAACTCAAAAAAGAGAGTGATAAGAAAGTGAGAAAAGAAAGAGATGAAAAAGAAAAAGTAAGTGAAAAATTGAGTGTTTTTGCGAGGGTTAGTGATATTCGAAAAGCATTTTTGATGAGGCAACCGATCCTTGTGCTCATGTACAAGGAAAATTTTCTTAACACTAATGAACTTTCCGAGAACATTCCTTCTTCTATTTTGTCTCTTTTGCAGGATTTCCAAGACGTTTTTCCGGATAAAGTGCCAAATGGTTTGCCACCACTTCGTGGGATTGAGCACCAAATCGATTTTGTGCCCGGAGCCGTCATTCCAAACTGACCAGCTTACCAAACCAATCCCGAAGAGACCAAAGAGCTTCAACGACAAATCAGTGAACTCATGGAAAAGGGCTACATCCGAGAAAGCCTTAGTCTATGCGCCGTACCGGTTTTGTTGGTTCCAAAGAAGGATGAAACGTGGCGCATGTGCGTCGATTGTCGCGCTGTAAATAAAATTACTATTAAGTATAGGCATCCTATACTGCGTTTAGATGACATGCTCGATGAGTTAAGTGGCGCCAAGTTGTTCTCGAAAATTGATCTCAAAAGCGAATACCATCAGATTCGGATGCGTGAAGGTGATGAGTGGAAGACCGCTTTTAAAATGAAACATGGTTTGTATGAGTGGTTGGTCATGCCATTCGGCTTAACCAACGCCCCTAGTACTTTTATGAGACTTATGAACTATGTTTTACGAAATTCATTGGTAAGTTTTGCGTTGCGTACTTCGATGATATTCTCATATATAGTAAATCGATGGATGAGCATGTAATGCATTTGCGATCTATTTTAGAAGTACTTAGGAAGAAGACCTTGTGTGCTAATCTTAAGAAGTGTACTTTTTGTTCTGACAAAGTGATTTTTTTAAGGTTTCGTGGTCGGCTCGGAGGGCCTTGAAGTCGATAGCGAAAAGATTAAGGCAATTCAGGAATGGCCGAGACCAACGACAATAAGTCAAGTGCGAAGCTTCCATGGCCTAGCAAGTTTCTATAGGCGCTTCGTACCCAACTTTAGCACGTTGGCCGCCCCGTTGACAAGCACCATTAAGAAGAATTCAACTTTTCATTGGGGCGAAGAGCAAGAAAATTCTTTTAATATTATTAAAGATTGTCTTACTAAAGCTCCGTTGTTGGCATTGCCTAATTTTTCTAAGACATTTGAAATTGAATGTGATGCCTCAGGTGTCGGAATAGGTGCCGTGCTAACTCAAGATGGGAGACCGATCGCTTATTTTAGTGAAAAATTGAATGGTGCCACATTGAACTACCCAATTTACGATAAGGAAATATATGCACTCATTCGTGCTCTCGAGACTTGGCAGCACTATTTGTGGCCGAAGGAGTTCGTGATCCATTCGGATCATGAAGCGTTAAAGCACATTAAAGGTCAACACAAATTAAACAAACGCCATGCTAAGTGGGTAGAGTATTTGGAATAATTTCCCTATGTCATAAAATATAAAAAGGGTAAGGAAAATATCGTGGCAGATACTCTTTCAAGAAGGTATACACTTCTATCGTATTTAGACTCCAAATTGCTTGGTTTTACATTGTTGAAAGATTTATATGCTACTGATGATGATTTTGGAGAAATTTTTGCTGCATGTGAAAATGTTGCTGTTGATAAGTTTTATAGGTGTGATGGCTTCCTTTTTAGAGAAGGAAAATTATGTGTGCCTCAGAGTTCCGTACGAGATTTATTAGTACATGAGGCGCATAGCGGAGGCCTCATGGGCCATTTCGGCGTCGGAAAAACCTTAGCAACTCTCCAAGAGCATTTTTATTGGCCGAAAATGAAACGGGACGTTGAACGAGTTTGTGCACGATGTGTGACATGCAAGAAGGCCAAATCCAAGATTAAGCCGCACGGGCTGTATACGCCCCTCCCTATACCCGACGCACCTTGGGAAGACATTTCCATGGACTTTGTCCTTGGATTGCCTAGGACTAAAACAGGGAAGGACTCGATCTTTGTTGTTGTTGATCGTTTCTCAAAAATGTCTCATTTTATTTCTTGTACAAAAACTGAGGATGCCATTCACATTGCTAATCTTTTCTTTAAGGAAATTGTTCGTTTGCATGGCATCCCAAGGATGATTGTTTCTGATCGAGACGCCAAGTTTTTGAGTCATTTTTAGAGATCGTTATGGGGAAAGCTCGGAACTAAGTTGCTATTTTCAACCACTTGCCACCCCCAAATAGATGGCCAAACGAAAGTGGTCAACCGAGTGCTATCAACTTTATTGCGAGCCATTATACGAAAAAATCTCAAGTCATGGGAGGAGTGCTTACCGCACATTGAATTTGCATATAATCGATCCGTTCACTCGGCAACTAAACACTCTCCTTTTGAAATCGTTTATGGATTTAATCTTTTGACTCCTTTAGATCTAGTATCTTTACCTAATGATCAACTTATTCATGCAGATGCTAGAAAAAAGGCCGAGTACGTAAAGGAGTTACATCGAAAAGTTCGAGCCAACATTGAAGCAAGAACCGAAAGTTATACTCGGAAGGCGAACAAGGGTCGTAAAAGAGTTATCTTCGAACCTGGTGATTGGGTTTGGGTTCACATGAGAAAACAACACTTTCCAGCCCAACGTAGGTCAAAACTACTACCACGTTGTGACGGACCTTTTCAAGTCTTGGAGCGAATCAACGAAAATTCCTATCGGCTTGATCTACCAAGTGAGTATAACATAAGCGCGAGCTTTAATGTGTCTGACTTATCTCCATTTGATGTAGATTCCGATTTGAGGGGAAATCGCTTTGAAGAGGGGGAGGATGATACGGCCACGCCTCAAGTCCTACCTAGCTCGAATAAGGAACCTTTGGAGCTGCCTCAAGGTCCTATCACCCGATCACGAGCCAAGCAATTCAAGGAGGCTGTTTCGGCCTTAGTAGATAAAGTTTGGGGCGAGACTTTTGTTGGACACATCGAAGAAGCTTGGACCAATCTGATGAGCATTCCGTGCATTTTATTACGAGCTGAATTAAATTCCACTTCAGCTCAATGAGCTCGAATCAGCTTAATTTCAGCTCAAATACTTACGATTCAGCTCAATATCAATTAGACATTAATATAGTAGCTGAATAATTATTTTAAGTCAACTTAATTAGTTTATTACAGCTCAACTAATTTTAGTTGTTTGCATAATCTTAAATTTGGACAAATTTAATTTTGCATCTTAATTGAGTTATTTTTACATGTCATTAGTTTGTCTTAATTTTTCCAGCTTATTAATATGTTTTATGCATTTTTAATGAGTCCAATTTCATTACATGTTTTAATGTGTCTTGACCAAACCGAATTAAATATGCAGATTTTTAGTGCTGAATTAATGTGTTTAACTTGTCAAAGTTTTATTTTAATTATGTTCAGCTAAATATCACATTAATTTGAGTTCATTCATGTTTTATGTAGGTTGGCCGAATGTGGATGATGCGAACTAGCCTCGGTTTAATGAGTTGAGTCGCTTTTGTTGCCCGATCGTCCAAACGATGAAGTTTCGTTCTTCTTGAGTCAATTCGTTTTACTTGAACAATGGAGTTGTTTGAGGTTCAATTGAGAATAAAGAAAGTGACTTGTAAATTAATTAGGCTAGGAAGGATAGGAAACAAATGTTAATGGTTTGGAATTTCGGTTCAAAGGTGAAATGAGAAGATAAGCTTAAAAACAAGAATGAACCAACGCTAAGGATTAAGGTTGACCCGATTCTTATATGTCTTTAAGATGGATGAACAAGGATGTAAAACAGACCTCGACCCACTATCTAACGAAGATAGGAACCTCGGTATAGTCGAACGCCACACTTTGATTGAAAAGTGATAAGTTCGGTTTGCAAAGAACAAGGTTGACGCCACTAACTAGTAGATAAGCCAACTAAGTCTTTGGACGAAATTGAGAGAAGATATCCTCACAAAATTCTTAATTCAATATTCAAATTGGCAAAAGTCCTTTTACAAATGAACAAGCAAATATTTATAGTCCTTCAAAAGGCTAGCCGAATAGACACACTTAAAGCTAAGAAAAATCAAGAAAATTCCAGAATTAATGCCTCAAGAAGATTCGGCTGAATGGGCATTCAAATGGGCAGCTTAAGCATGAAGCAAATGCACCTTGCAAAGATGAATGCATCGATAGATCAATGGTCTTGTCCAGGTTCGGCCTAGCTCTTAAATTACTCTTTAAGTTGGCACTTGTTGGCTGAAAAGTTAGGAGCATTAAAGATGGTTGTTGAACAGCCACACAAGTGTGAAAAGTCGGTTTTGAAGAGTCAAATATGTGTGAACATCATCAGCTGAATAGTCCCTCATGTGAACACTTAAAATGAGCTGCATGTAGATGTTTAAGGATTGGAAAATTCGGCTGAATGTTCATTTGGGTGTGCCATGTATGTTTCGGCCAAATACAATGAACCTTAGGTGCATGCACCCATGCCGTCCAAGGGAGATTCCTGCACCAAATTAAATCAACAAATTAGTTCATGCAAAATACATTAAATTCGGCAGCATATTAATATAAAAATCTGCTCATTTAATTCGGTCAACTAAATAAATATTTGCTATAGTTTAAGACATATTTAAGGCACTAAACTAATTAGAACATATTAAATAACACTCAATTAATTAACTTAACTAATTTAACTAACAACTTAAATAAATATTCCAGCAAAATAAATATAAACGCAAATGAGCTTAAAATGAGCTGATTGAGCTAAGAGTGAGCTCGATGAGCTAAAATTGAGCTGAATGAACTTGAAGTAGATTGCACGGATTGCTTAATTTGCTGGCCCATGATTTTTCAAGTAGAACAGCCACGGATTCACCCCAAACTCGATCTACCAAAGTTGAAATTGTATTCTTGAACTTATTAGCTCTAGTTCGAGTAATGGGTCCTTTTGGTAGCTCAAGGGAACTATCATTAGCATTCGATAGCTCTCGAGTCTCGATTGCATCATTCCCTCCCTCTTCGAGGCGATTTGTCCCCAAATCGCTACCTGCATCAAAGGGAGATAAATCAGCCACATTAAAGCTTGCGCTAATATTGTAATCACCTGGGAGATCAAGTTTGTAAGAGTTCTCATTAATTCGTTCCAACACTTGAAAGGGACCGTCTCCTCTTGGCAATAGCTTTGACCTTCGTTGGGCCGGGAACCTTTCCTTCCTCATATGAACCCAAACCCAATCTCTGGGTTCGAACACTATTTGCTTCCTTCCTTTATTTGCAGCTCGCATATATTGTTCGGTTCGAGCTTCAATGTTGGTTTTCACCTTTTGGTGAAGTTGCTTCACATAATCGGCTTTTCGCTTTGCATCGGTATGAACAAACTGATCATTGGGCAAAGGAAGCAAATCTAACGGAGTTAGAGGGTTGAATCCATACACAACCTCAAATGGTGAATATTTAGTAGCAGAATGGACGGTTCTATTGTAAAAAAATTCTACATGCGGTAGACACTCTTCCCACGATTTGAGATTCTTCCGAATGATTGCTCGCAATAGAGTTGAGAGCACGCGATTCACGACCTCCGTTTGTCCATCCGTTTGAGGATGACATGTTGTTGAAAATAGCAGCTTCGTTCCTAACCTTCCCCACAGAGTTCTCCAAAAATGACTTAGGAACTTTGTGTCTCGATCGGATATGATGGTTTTCGAATTCTGTGAAGTCGTACAACCTCCCTAAAGAACAAATTAGCAATATGGACAGCATCGTCAGCTTTAGAGCAAGCTATAAAATGTGACATTTTGGAAAATCTATCTACAACAAAAAAGATAGAATCCTTCCCCGTTTTAGTCCTTGGAAGTCCTAGGATAAAATCCATAGAGAGATCGACCCATGGTGCATCAGATACGGGCAATGGTTTGTAGAGTCCATGCGGATTGATTTTGGACTTGGCCTTCTTGCAAGTTATACATTGACTACAAACCCGCTCAACATCTTTTCTCATCTCGGGCCAAAAGAAATGCTCATGGAGGGTTGGCAATGTCTTAGCCACCCCGAAATGGCCCATGAGTCCACCACCATTATATTGAATTTTTGATCTTGAAAGTTTGGGCACCAAATTCAACCCGCTGAATCTTTTTTAAAATTTTATTGAATTTCGTCTTTTTTCGATTTTTTGACTTTTTCGACTGATTTTTTTTCGGGATTAATTTTTTCTAATCAATCACAGTGCCACAAATAGGTATGTAAAATTTCAGATCAATTGGACAACGTTTACCCACTCAAATTAATTTTTTTCGAGCAATTTTTCTGGGTAAAACTGCTGTTTGTGCTTTAAAAAATTGAGATCAGTTTAGAAATCAACCAAGAACACCCAAAACGCCCAAAATTTGATACCAAATGATAGGGGGTTGCGCGCGGACCAAGATCGAGTTGTCAAGTCACGGGAAACTCCTACGGAAGCTCTAAACAGTCAGATCTGAAACGAAACAAAGATAAAGAATAAAACCAATCAGATCTGGAATTAAATCCCCAAATTCAATTATATGAACAGCAAGAAACAAAGACACCCTTAGAAAGAATGAATATTGGAAGCCAAGAAACCGGAATAAGTTCAACTATGATCCCCCAATCTGCCGAATCCTGAAAGAACACCACAAGCAGCAAATTAATTCTTAGGATTTCAGCAAATCAATAAAAAGAAATTAGGGTTTTGGACGGCAATAAGGAAAGATGATTGATGGATCAAACGATTTATAGATTGAATCAAGATTGTGGATCTGCTCAAGAATTAAACCGATAATTAAAACCCCAAACTCCAGCAACTTGATTTTCCCAAAAATTCAGCAACCTAAAAACAATCAGATTGGACAAGAAGGATTCGACAAGATCAATTAGGGAAAAAAAATAAGTTCAGTCGAATTTGGCTATCAAGGATGAACACCGATCGATCTTCTTGAGTAATAAAGATGGCTGGAAATTCACAAGAAGAATAAACAAGTTAGATCAAAAAGAAACGGCACCAACAGAATTTAAAGGAAAAAGATGAACAGCAAGAAAATAAATTGAAGTCCTAAGAACCCTTGAATTCCCGAAAGAATTCACAAATCCCTTCAAACGGCTCTAATCTCCCCTCCAAAGAATATCGATGGCAAGAAGAAGGTTGAAGACGGCTCCCACAATCCAAAGATTGTTAAAACAGCTTCTAAAGAAAACTCAAGAGAGAAATCTTGGAGAAAACTCAAAGAAAATTCTGCTCTCTCAAATCTGAAATTAAAATAAATCTAAGTGTTGTTGTACAAAGGGTGGCCGGCCATGCCTTTAAATAGGCCTCAAGTAATCCTAATCTAACAAGTAACTAATAAAATTAAACCTAATTAATAAAATAATAAGGGAAAATTCGGCCAAGCTTATGTATGGGCTGTTTTTGGGCCGAATTTTACATGTATGTTCCTAAAACTTAAAAAAAATTAAATTAAACAAGTAAAATGTTTATGAATTGGGCCCTTTGACATTTTGGCCTGATTTTCAATTAAATATGCATAGATTTCTGGATTGGGCTGGAAATTGCTTATTGGGCCTTGCCTTCAAGAATTTGGGCTCGTGATCCATCTCCTTCCGAAATTGAGTCGTTGATGCTCGTAACGGAGATCCAATGCGTGTTGGCTGCAAGATTTGGTTTCTTGGACCAAGATTTCCAAGATTTAAAATCTTGATTTTCTTGATTCTTGAAATCTCTTCGAACAGCATAATTGGGCCAAGATTCGGTTTCTTGATTTTCTTGAAAACAAGAAAGTGAATCTTGATTTTCTTGTTGTCTCGTGTATGCATCTAAGGCCTTGCTAACAAACTCTTGAATGGTCCCATTTAGTTTGGACCGCATTTGTCGGGCCTTTGATCTCGTTATTGGGCCTTGTGGTAATTTGAGCCCATCACTTTCTTGAACTTGGGTTGGGCCTTTGTGACTCGTATCAGATTAACAAGCCAATTTCAGGAGAGAATAGATTACAAGCCCAAGTTCTTGATATGCCCCGGTCTCGTGGATGAATCCGAGTCATTTTCGTTGCCCGATCGTTCTAACGATGAAGTTTCGTTCGTCTTGATTCAAAATGATATATTCGTTCAATAAAGATGTTAATGGTTCAATTAAGGTTAAAAGGCAATGGTTTGTAAGGTATTTCGTCTAAGAATGAAAGAAACGACTATTAAAGGTTTGGAGTTTTCGATTTAGGGTTAGATGGAAAGATAGGCTTAAAAACAAGAGTGAACCAACTTTAAGGGATAAAGTTGAACCGATTCTTATATGTCTTTAAGGTGGATTAAGAGAGATGTAAAAAGGACCTCGACCCACTATCTAACGTAGATAGGAACCTCGGTATAGTTGAACGCCACACTTTGGTTGAAAGTGATAAGTTTGGGTTGCAAAGAGCAAAGTTGACGCCACTAACTAGTAGATAAGCCAACTAAGTCTTTGGACGAAATTGAGAGAAGAAATTCTCACAAAATACTTAATTCAATAATCAAAATGGCAAAAGTCCTTTTACAAATTAACAAACAAATATTTATAGTCTTCCATAAGCTAGCCGAATAGACACACTTAATATCTAAGGAAAATTCATGAATATTCCAGAATTAATTCACTAGTAAGGTTCGACTGAAAGGGAGCTCCAAAGGGCAGCTTAAGCATTAAGCAAATGAACCTTGTAGAGATGAATGCACCGGTAACCAAATGGCCATGTCTAGGTTCGGCCATGCCCTTAAATAACTCCTTAAATTGGCACTTGTTGGCTGAAAAGATAGAAACATTAAAGAGAGTTGTTGAACAGCCACACAAGTGTGAAAAGTCAGTTTTGAAGAGTCAAATGTGTGTGAACATTATCAGCTGAATAGTCCCTCATGTGAACACTTAAAATGAGCTTTTAAAGATGGCAAACTCGGCTGAACATTCATTTAGGGTGCCATGCATGTATCGACCAAATGCAATGAATCTAAGGTGCATGCACCCATGCTGATACGCGCTTGCCTCGTTTGATGAAGGAGTCGTATGAAATGCCCGATCGTGAATTAAGAGTAAGTTGAAAGTTTTTCAAAGTAGGTTAGGAGAAAAGGAGTTAATCAGGCTCAAAAGGGTTTGTTGGTTTAGGAAATGAATCATAAATCAATGGAAGCAATTTAGGCTAAGTATTCAAAGCCGAACTAACACAATAGTAGTGTGTTAACCCGTAACTTAGGAGAATGCTTAGGTTGGTAGGGTGTGATGGAAGGTTTGTGAAATGGATAGAAACTTCGACCCGCTATCAAAAGATGATAGGAACCTCAGTACGAATCGAACGCCACACTTTTGGGATTAAAGTGATAAGTTCGGGTAGAAACAAAGACAAGTTAGACGCCACAAAGATGTTTGATAAGCCTCACAAGTCTTTGGAGAATAACGAGATTTGAAAACAACCTCACAATTTAGCAAAGCTATAAAATTGTTCATTAACCTCAAAATGTGAATTACATGGCCTATTTATAGGCTGGACTAAGGTAGCCGAATAGCCTAATCAGATTCTTATGCCTTAAGCTTCTTTAGGAAACTTCCTAGCAATTTCCTAGATACATTCATAAACAAAAATCTGAATAATAACCTTCTAGAAGAGATGATTCGGCTGGCCCCTTTAATGGTTAAAATTCACATTCAACTAATGTTTTTAAAAGAGATTAATTGCTGCTTTGGAGAAGAGAAATGGGCAGCTTGAAAAATTATGCTTCTTTGGCCGAATATGAGCAGCCACCAAGTGAATTGGCTACTGGAATTTATGAAGCACCCTTTGGCCATTGATCTCCATGAAATTGACCCTTGGAGAAGCTCAAAACAGCAGCTTGAAGTCCATTGAGCTGCACGAAAAGTCAGCTGGAAACACAAGGCAGCTGCACTTTAAATGCCGTCCATGCATGTGCCCAAATTCATGCTCATTATTTAATTGTCTTCCTTTGCCTTTAAGCTAGCTGATTCATCTGAAAAAAATATCAAATAAATTTAGTTAAGACAAATTTAAAGCTCATGAAATCAGCAGCTGAACAAATTAAAATGCTGCACATTAATTCGGCTAAGACAAATTAATTAGCAGCCACTAATAAATTTGTCTTAATCTAGACACATTAAAACTTTGTAATTAACTAAACATATTTAATTTGTGACTTAATATAGACATATTAAAGACATGTACTAATATAAGACACATTTAATAAGCTAAATTAAAATGTCCAGATTTAAAACACATTTATTTAATTAAATGATTTCAGCTGATTCTAAACTAACACAACTAATGTAATTTATTCAAAATGAATATAATCAGCTCCTTGAATTAGTTAAGTGCCGAATTGAGCTGAATTGAGCTGACACGAGCTAAAATCAGCTTGTAGAAAGGTGCGAATCAAACTAGTTGAGCTGGGCGTTTCATGTGCAGCCAACCCATCACTCCACACTCGAGCAATAGAGCTTGCTACGGCATATTGGAACTTCTTGGCACGTGCTCGAGTGATTGGCCCCGAAGGCAACTCCATGGACTCGGCATCTAGCTTCGTAGGCGAGCTCGCATCACATGCCGTCCAAGGAAAATTCCTTGTAGAGATGAATGAACCGGTAACCAAATGGCCATGTCTAGGTTCGGCCATGCCCTTAAATAACTCCTTAAATTGGCACTTGTTGGCTGAAAAGATAGAAACATTAAATAGAGTTGTTGAACAGCCACACAAGTGTGAAAAGTCAGTTTTGAAGAGTCAAATGTGTGTGAACATCATCAGCTGAATAGTCCCTCATGTGAACACTTAAAATGAGCTTTTAAAGATGGCAAATTCGGCTGAACATTCATTTGGGGTGCCATGCATGTATCAGCCAAATGCAATGAATCTAAGGTGCATGCACCCATGCCGTCCAAGGAAAATTCCTGCACCAAAATAAATTAGCAAATTAATCATGCAACAAATACATTAAATTCGGCAGTAAATAAATGTAAAAATCTGCTCACTTAATTCGGTGAACTAAATAAATATTTATTGGAGTTTAGGACATATTTAAGACACTAAACTAATTAGGACATATTAAATAACACTCAATAATTATTTTGTCCAGAATTTAGACTTAATTAATTACTTGATTACTTAAACTAATGGCAATTAAAATAATTATTCTAGCAAACTAAATGTAAATTCAAATGAGCTTAAAATGAGCTAATTGAGCTAAGAGTGAGCTCGATGAGCTAAAATTGAGCTGAATGAACTTGAAGTAGAATGCACGGATTGCTCATCTTGCTGGTCCATGAGTTTTTAAGTAGACCAGCCACGGATTCTCCCCAAGCCCGATCCACCAAGGTTGAAATTGCATCCTTGAACTTCTTAGCCCTAGCTCGAGTAATGGGTCCTTTGGGCAGCTCGAGAGAATTGTCGTTAACACTTGATAGCTCATGGGTCTCGATTGCATCAGTTCTTGAAGACAAGGCCCAATAAGATGTTCCAAGCCCAATCTAGAAGTTTAAATTAGAAAATCAGGCCAAATTGTCAAAGTGGCCTAATTTAATTCTTTAAATACTTAATTTTAATTTTTAGACTTTATGAATAAATTTCTACGTAAAAATTCAGTCCAAGAGGCCCATTTAAAGGCCTTGGATGAAATTCCCCTTTGAAAGTCAAAATTAGGGTTTTTCTTCAAGTTTTCCTAGTACGGCTAGGAAAGTAGTTAGGAGGCCTATATATATGGCTTGACCAGCCACCTTTATACACATTACATTTCACTTGAAGAATACATTAAAATCAGATTTGTTTTGTTGAGTGAAAATTCTCTTTGAGTTCTCCAAGAATTTTCTCTTGAGTTTTCTTTAGAAGGAGTTTTAACAATCTTTTTGATTGTGGGAGCCATCTTCAGCCTTCTTCTTGCCATTGTTCTACATTGGAGGAGAGATTAGAGCCGTTTGAAGGGAGTTGTGAAATCTTTCTCGATTTCAAGGCTTCTTAGGACTTTTCTTTATTTTTCTTGCTGTTATTCCTCTTTAAATTTTTCTGATTACGCCGATCTATTGATTAACTTATTTTAATCTCTTTTGTTGTGTTTCCAGCCATTATACACTTCAAGATTCTGATCGGCACCCTTCTTGGCAGCAAGAAACGTTCCTTAGTCATCCTTTTCAATTGATCTTGCCGTCCTATCATTCTAAATCTGATTCAATTCGTTTTGCTGGACTTTTGAATTTAATTTACTGTTTGGTGTTATTCTTTTCAGTTTCGGCTATTTGGAGTCTCTCTTGAATTCAATATCGTGTTCTTGGCTTCCAAGAATAGCTATTCATAAGTGTTTTTAATTCTTGGCTGATCTTTTATTGATTTGGGTATTTTTTGTTTTAGATCTAATTGATTCTAAGCCGAATTTTCTGTTTCGTTTCAGACCCAAGCATTTAGAGTTTTCGTAGGAGTTTCCCGTGACTTGACAACTCGATCTTGGTCTATGCGCAACCCTTTATCATGAGGTATCTAATTTTCTGTTATTATTCTTTTAACATTTCTTCTTTTAGTGAATAATCATGTCTCGAGAAGAATTTTTCGAAACAGAATTCCAATATTTGATGCAAGAGATGCGTAGAATGGTGAAATCAAAATTTGATAAATTGCATGAACGTTTGGACCGAGTGGAGGAAAAGGCCCGACAGAAACAAAATCCACTAAGTCGAGAAACGGAGTCGAGATCATCACGGTGATACACATCCAAAGACTATTCGCAAAGAAATTCTCATCGGGATTCCTACTCATCAAGGAATTTGAGACAAAGAGAAGAAATCTTCGAGCTTGCTACTTTTCGATATGACGAACGAGAAAGGATGAGTTATTCCTCGTACGCTTCAAAGAAGTCCTTCTCGAAGCATTATTCCCGAAGAAATGAACGAGAAGCCTACGAAGATACTGTCTCTTTCTTTGAGCAAAACGATTATCTTTTTGATTATTTTGTGTCGTCCTCACATTGTAATAAAAATAAAAAAGAAGAAAAAGAAAAAGAAAGTGAAAAAGAAAAAGAGTGCGAGCGAGAAAATGAGAAAGAAAAAGAAATGAAAGAAAAAGAAGATGAGTGTGAGAAAGAAAAGAAAATTGAAAATGAGATTGAAGAAAGAAATGAGAGTACCAAAGAAATGAGTGATATGATAAAAGAGAGAGGGTTTTAAAATGAGTTGGAAAAAGAAATAAGTGAAAAAGATGAAGGTGAAAAAACGAGGAGTGTTTTTACTAACCGTCCTGTGAGTTCTCCTTGTATTGGTTCTACTTTCCAGGTTTCTCGAAATCCCATTGATAAATTTCAACTTCAATATTTTTCTGAGGAGAGATGATTTCGACTAGTCGAGGAAGGTAAGAATATAGAAGACCCTTATCCACCGGCTGATACGAGTCACAAAGGCTCAACTCAAGCTCAAGAACGTGATGGGCTCAAATTACCACAAGGCCCAATAATGAGGTCAAAGGCCAGACAAATGCGTTCAAAACTAAATGGAACCATTCAAGAATTTATTAGCAAGGCCTTAATGCGTACACGAAGGAAAAAGAAAATCAAGATTCACTTTCTTGGTTTCAAGAAAATCAAGAAACCGAATCTTGGTCCAATTTTGCTGTTTGGAGCGATTTCAAGAATCAAGAAAATCAAGATTTCAAATCTTGGAAATCTTGGTCCAAGAAACTGAATCTTGCAGCTAAGGCGCATTGGATCTCCGTTACAAGCATCAAGGAACCAATTTCGGTAGGAAACGGACTACAAGCCCAAGTTCTTGAAGGCAAGGCCCAATAAGATGTTCCAAGCCCAATCAAGAAAGTTAAATGAGACTTAGTTGAAAACTTGGCCAAATTGTCAAAGTGGCCCAATTTGTAAAATTTTAATTCTTTAAAATTTTAAAATTTTTGGAAAAAAATTCATTTGAATGGGTAAACGTTTTCCAATTGGTCTGAAATTTTACATGCATATTTGTGGCACTGTTATAGAATATAAAAAAATATTTTCTGCAAAAAATCAGTATAAAAAGTCAAAAAAATTGAAAAAGACGAAATCAAGTAAAAATTAAAAAAAATTCAGCAGGTTGAGTTTAGTGCCAAAACTTTCCAGATCGAATATAAAATATTTAAGGACATTCCAGTTTAAATTTTGTGATTTTTGGAGATTGGGAACACCTCGAACGAAGTTGTCAAGTTACTCCGCAGTTTTTCAGGTTTTCGGGTATCAGCAATTTTTATTGATTCTTAGCTATAGGTTTTCATTTGTTTTGCTTTTATTCTTCCTTTATACTATCTAACACCTTCTTATTTCTTGTGTTAGTAGGATTTAAAAGTGTGCACAATTCTTCCTCGGTGCGACACAAATCAATTGGTGTCTCGTCATTTTTTTTGGACTCCTAGTGCAAATTAGGATTCTTTGGTAGTTACGATTCATACACTTTCTAATTGATTGATATAGACTCTACTAAAGAACTCACAAGACTGAATTCTACCTCTTTGAGAATTTGATTTTCCTTTTTGAGTGTTTGTTTTGCAGGTTTTTTTAAAAAAAAAGATGCATAGAATGGGTCAAGTCGATGATGACCATACTGATGTTCATGAAAAATTTTAAAAAGTCCAACAACAGTTCGATGAACAGGCTGCTGCAATGACACAAATAAATGATACACTTCAAACATTGAATGTTACTATCAATGAGTTGAGATTGGATCAAGAGCCTCAATATCGAGGTCCAATTAAAGAAGATGTGGATAACCAGCCTCCTGCTCATCGGCGCGCTCCTCGACGTGTTCCTAGAATCGACTATGACTTTCATGATCGTGGGCAACCTTCTTTGGCAAAACCAAAGTTCACAATTCCTCAATTTCGTGGTAAGAATGATCCAGAAGCTTATTGTGAATGGGAATCTAAAATTGAACTTATGTTTCGCTATTATAAATGTCCGGATAATGAAAAGGTAGCGTTAGCAACACTGGAGTTTTCAGATTATGCATTAAGTTGGTGGACTCAACTTGGGGTAAATCGTCATAGGAATTATGAAGGTGAGATTATGACATGGGATGATACGAGTCACAAAGGCCCTAGATACGTACACGAAAGAAAAAGAAAATCAATATTCACTTTCTTGTTTTCAAGAAAATCAAGAAACCGAATCTTGACCCAATTTTGCTGTTCGGAGCGATTTCAAGAATCAAGAAAATCAAGATTTCAAATCTTGGAAATCTTGGTCCAAGAAATCGAATCTTGCAGCTAAAGTGCATTGGATCTTCGTTACGAGCATCAACTAACCAATTTAGGTAGGAGATGGAATACAAGCCCAAGTTCTTGAAGGCAAGTCCCAATAAGATGATTCCAAGCCCAAACAAGAAGACAAACCATACTTACTTGAAAATCAGGCCAAATTGTCAAAGTGGCCCAATTTGTAAAGTTTTATTTTTTAAATACTTAGTTTAAATTTTTATGTAAATATTCAGTCCAAGAGGCCCAATTAAAAGGCCTTGGCCCAATTTCCATTTAAATATTAAAATAATTAGGAGTTTTTTTTATTTTTAGTTTTCTAATTAGATTAGGAAAACACTTGAGAGGCCTATATAAAGGCTTGGCCGGCCACCTTGTAATTCACTACTGATACGAACTAGCTCGGTGTTGAGAGTCGAGTCGTTGATGTGCCCGATCGTGAATTGGAGTAATGTTAAGGTTTGTCGAAGTTAGAATAAGAAAGAAGAGATAAAGGCTCAAATTTGGTTCAAAAGAGGTTATGGAATGTATTGAGGTCGATAGGTGAACGAATACCAAGTATTCAAGTTGAACCAACACAATATAAGTGTGTTAACCCGGGACTTATACGAATACTTAGGAAAGGTTAAATGTTGTATGGATGGAAAATGAATAAAATGGAACCTCGACCCACTATCAAAGTTGATAGGAACCTCGGTATAATTTGAACGCCACACTTTGGGTGCAAAGTGATAAGTTCGGAAAAGAAAGACGGGTTGACGCCACAAGGGTTACTTGATAAGTCAGACGAGTCTTTGGAGAACAATGAGAGTTGAAAACAAACTCACAAAGTAAACAAATTTCATATAAAGTTTAAAAGTATATTGTCTAACCCCAAAACAATTACAAAGTAAACTATTTATAGCTAAATTCCTAAGGTAGTCGAATGGACTAATGAGATGCTGAATGGTCAGCCAAAATTAAAGCAAAAGAGGCTGGAAATTTCCAGCAACCTTCCTAGGACGTTTTGGGTAGCTTAATGCATGAAGAATTCAATTGGGCAGCTTCTAGATAGAGTCCATTCAGCTGGGCATTAATTGGAGTGTTGGTGAGCTGGAAAAAAGGTCTTGGTTCGGCCAATGAAGCTAAATGCACCTTAATGAAGCCTCCTTGTGAGCTGAACAGCTTGCCCATTTTTAATGAAGTTTTGGGGATCTCCAATAGCCCCATGGTGTGAACAACGAATAGGAGCAGCCATGTGTGTGAACTCATGAAACCGAATGGCCAAAAGATAGCAAAAATTTATTCAGCAGCTGGGGCGTCTTCCAATGTAAGTAAAGAGCTGAATTGAGCTACTTTGGAAAATGAAAAGAAACTCCTAAAAGGCCCTTACTGTTCATGAAGGAATGCATGGAGGAGAGTAATCAGCAGCAGCCAAATTAAATGCCGTCCATGCCCAAATTCCTGCACCAAATTAAAACAGCCTTTAATTCTTGTTTTAAGACAAAATAAATTCATGCAATATGGCCACATAAATTCGGCAGCAGCTTAAAGCATTAAATGATCGTCTCTTGCATGCCAAACATCTCATTTAAAACATGTTTTGCTGTTCATTAAATTCGGCCAGCCACTTTAATGCATTCCAGCATCTCATTGAATGGCCGTCCATTGCATGTGGAACACCCCCTTAAATGCATGTCTCCTTTGCCATTTAAGTTAGCTGAATTTAATTCTTGTAGACAACAATTTAATTCGGTCAATACATGTTAAAACCTGCACATTAAAAGACATTTAATCATCAGCACCTATAACAATAAAATTTGGCTGGACATAAATTAAAACCTTATTAAATTCGGCGGCCTCCTTTAATACATAATTAACTCATGCATGAAACAAACAAGTTAATTAACATATTAATTTCGGCTGGACTTCAAGCACATTAAGTCATTAATGAGACATATTAAATTCGGCTGCCACATGGTCAACAAAGCATAATAAATTCGGCAGCCACATTAGGACACATTTAAGACATGTTATGATTCAAACAACATAAATACACACATAATAAATTCGGCTGAAACAAATTAAATGCATGCCTTAACCTAGGACAAATTAATGTATACTAATTGAAAACATAATTAAATCATGTATTAAATAAAGCAAATTTAATATATAGATTATTAGACCCAAATTAAATCATGTGCATGCTGAAATTAACAAACTAACTAATGAACTTAATTTATTCCAGCAACTATGTAAAAGTATAAGTTAAAATAAATTGAAGTTCAAACTTAATGAGCTGAAATTAGCTCGAATTGAGCTCCATTGAACTGAAACAAGCTCGATCAACTTGCAAGAATTTGCGATTGTCGATTGATGAACTGAACCAAGGATGTTTTCGGGGTAGGGTCGTATCATTCCCCCTTCTTTAAAATGACTTGTCCTCAAGTCGAGCCATTAGTTCACTCGATTGAAGTAACTTTTACTTATCTTTCCTCGGTTGAACGGGACGGATTGGAATTGGAACAACTGAAAGGAATAACCATGAGTTAGCAAAAATTGTTTAGATAAATTTGTAATCCAAATGCAAGCAAAATAGAACAAGAAAATCCCATGCGAGTGGACAGATGCAAAGCAACATGTTCACAATCATACAAACAAATTAATTTACTCACTAATGCCTCGTCAATTATTCGAAACAAAAATGAACATGTTCTAAGGCATTCAAATGTCTCAAATCGTTTCCACAAGTCATAACCAGAATGTGAATAACGAATCAAATCAACAAAACTATCTTTGGCACCACCTAAAGAGAACAACGATGTTTCAAAAAGTTCATGAGCCTTACCTTTAAAAGTAGTAAAACAAATATCATTTTTACCTTGCTCGGTCAACACAAACCTTCGCTTCTCGGGAGTATATTGTAGTCGAAGCTTTTCAATTTGACTCTCCATCTTTGGAAGTTGAGAGAACAAAGGAATCAAGCTCAATTTACATCCAAAATAGATAAAAAATTCTTTCAATCAATCATGCATCCAAAGTCTTAGTTGATCAAAACTTGCATATCTCAAATTATCAATCAGTCTTGATATGTCATTATTGCAAACAAGTGAACTCAATCGGTTCAAATGACAAGTAATCATACATGTTAGCACGCAATCAAACTCAACAGCATTTTCAACACGATCAATGTCGAAGATAGATTTATATGGGTTTTCATCTTGCATAGTCAAAAAGTGCCAAAGACGATGGATTACAATTTCATTTGTTTGCAGATCAGCATCGCAATTTGTACTAACTTTATTCTTGCATTCATCACTCAAAACATACACTTCATGGCTAACCAAAGGAAAACAATCATTTGCATCAGGATACAAATATTTTTCAAAAGCCAAAGCATTAATCAATTTGTTCGCACTAAATTTGGGATGCTCAAATTTCCCACAAAATGAATTAACATAGCAAATTCCAGGTTTGAATTCACGAATTTGATCACGAATTTGATCACTTATTCCATAGTGTAGTAAAAATTTCATTCTCACAGGCAGGCTTATACAAAAGCGTTTCGTGTAAAAATATAAAAGATTCACATAATCATGACAATTGAATAAATCAAACCTTTTATGTAGATACCTCCAATCTCGCACGTCCAAAGTTTGCACAAGCTGAAATAATCCAATGTCATCAACAAAATTTTCAACACGAAACACATCAAATACACAACTCTTCATGCCTCCATTTAAAATAAAATTATCATCAAAGAGCAATGAAAGACAGTTAACCAAAGCAAAATAGGAAGGTCTTTTGAAAACTATATCTCCAGGGACTTTCCCAACAACATCAAACAAAGAATGACAATTAGCCATGTCAAGACATGAAACCTTTTCAAAGACTAAATCATCATCAATATTATCACAAATGTTCAAGTGGAATAATGGAGACTCACACGGCATAGATCCCTCACCTTTCTTACCTTTATGTGCCGGTGAACAAGGATCTTCTATGTTCTTACCTTTCTGAATCAACTTGAATCGCCTCTCATCAGGAAAGTATTGTAATTGAAACGCATCATACAGATCTTTAGGATTCTGAAAAGAAGAAACAAAACAAGAACAACTCACATGTGGGTTAGTCAAAACAACGCTCACTTTTTCTTGTTCTCTCTCGTTTCTTTCTTCAATCTCACTCTCTTTTTCAGTTTTCTTTTCTTTTTCACACTCGTTTTTATTCTCAATCTCATTTTCAATTTTCTTTTCTATCTCACACTCATCTTTTTTTTCTTTCATTTCTTTTTCTTTTTCATTCTCTCGCTTGCAATCTTTTTCTTTTTCTTTGTTCTTTTCTCGCTCAAAATCTTCCACAAACAAATTTTTCAATCTAATTTGGTCCTCATGGACTTGTTCCGGTGGGAGCGGTGCTAAAATGATTTTCCTTCCTTGATTCTTGAAGGAATACCTATTGGTACGTTCATCATGATTGACCTTACGATCCGATTGCCATGGCCTTCCTAGCAATAGATGGCAAGTATGAATAGGCACAACGTCGCAAATAACTTCATCTTGGTATCTACCGATGGAGAAGGCGATGCGCACTTGTTGAGTGACTTTAAATTTACCTTCAACACCAAGTCCTTGCAATTGATAGGGTCGTGGATGTTTGGTAGTCGCCAAGCCAAGTTTTTCCACCGTTCGAATACTAGCCACGTTTGATCTACTTCCACCATCAATATAATGAGGCAACAAACTTTATTGTGGACACGGTAACGCGTATGAAACATATCTTCACGATGTGGTTCATTTTCCAATCTTTGAAGGATTGAACTCATCTTGATGTCATGGGCTTCATCTTCGAAAGCTGGTTGCAAATCAGACTTAAAATATTCTTGGAACATGATTCAAGAAAATGTTAGAAAATGAAAAATTAAACAAACAGCAATTAAACCTCACCAATTCAAAATCCTCACCAATCTCTCGCAAAGAAAATTCACACAATTTGGCTTTTACTTCTCTCGAATGGTCTCACCAATCGCTCTTGCCTTTTGATACGATCTCGTTTCGTGATTGATTCGAATCGTAAGTGATGCCCAATCATGAATTGAGTAGAATAGAATCGTTTCGGTTTAAAAAGAAACAAAATAGAGATAATGGCTTCAAACAAAGGTAATAGACAAAATAATTAGGAAACAATAACAAATTAATTTGGCTAAGACCGAGAATGAACCAGCAATAATAAATTGTTGACCCGAGTCTCAAAATGGTTCTTAGGTGTTTTTCGGTTTTAAAAGAAACAGCAAGGAACCTTGACCCACTATCAACTATGATAGGAACCAAAGGTATATTGAACGCCACACCAAAGGTGATAAGTTCAGCAACAAAGAAAAGATGGACGCCACAAGCTATGCTTGATAAGTCAAATCAATTCCGTAAGAACAAAGAGAATTGGATAGCTCACAATTCAAATATTTCATTTATATTCAGCAAAAAAAAGGTTTCATCTCTATGGCTGATTACACATATTTATAATGCTAAAACAAGGTAACCGAATGGTCAAAAACATCCACTTAATGTGCCATAAAAACTGATGTCTTTTCTTATTCTTTGAACCAAATAACTCCTTCTATAAAATCACTTTATTTCAGCTGATTTGAATGTCTTTAATGGCTTAGAAAATGACTCTTGAGTTGTCCTTGGCTAGTTGAATAGACATCTTCTCTTAACCAGCTTCTTAATGACATTCAAAGGCTTGTTTAATTTCTTTTGATAGCTCCAAAAACGGCTGGAAGTGGAAGAGTTGCTGCCGAATTTTAAAGGGCATAAAATGCTCTTTAAAAGCTCTTTTAATGAATTTTATGCTCCCTTTATAACAGCCCCTTTAGTTGTAACTCAAAAGAACTTGAACAGCCACTTAATTAAATGTGTAACAGCTTTGAATTGTAACCACTATAAGCTTAAAAGTCACCTGCAATAAACACATTAAAATGAGTTTATTAAACAAATGAAAACACTTATTAATCATAACAAACATTAAACTTACTTAAATAAATGAACTAAAACATATATGCAATAATTATTCCAGCAACTAGTTTAATTAAAGAAGCATAATTTAAAGAACTTACTTTATGCATCAATAAATAATCCTAGGAACTAGATCAATTAAGAAGCATCTTTATTTAATAAAGTTCAATAACTAACTCATTTATTTAACTTAAGATAAGTTAAATTAATTGATCAGCTACTCATTTATTAAACTAAAACAAGTTAATTAAAGAAACAAATTCAGCTTGCAATAAATTGCAAGTAACGCTTTTTGAACGGTTCGAAGCACGACTATCAAATTCGGCCACTTGCTCTTCCCAAGCTCGTTCCATATAGCTTGCTATTGCATTTCGAAATCTCTTAGCTCGTGATCGAGTTATTGGTCCTCGTGGCAGCTCAATGGATTCAGTAGTAATTTCCGGGCTAAGGTTGCATCATTCCCCCCCTCTTCGAGGCGATTTGCTCCCAAATCGTCACCTACATCAAAAAGGGATAAATCAGCAACATTAAAAGTAGCACTAACCCCATACTCACCAGGTAAATCTAACTTATAAGCATTATCATTAATCCTCTCCAAGACTTGAAAAGGTCCATCTCCTCGTGGTAAAAGCTTGGAACGTCTTTGAACGGGAAATCTCTCCTTGCGCATGTGAATCCAAACCCAATCACCAGGTTCAAATATTACTCGTTTACGGCCCTTGTTAACTTGATGAGCATATTGCTCCGTTCTTCGTTCAATATTATCCCTAACTCGCTGATGTAATTGTTTCACAAAATCTGCCTTTTTCTTTCCATCTACATGCACCAATTTATCAGAAGGTAAAGGTAATAAATCCAATGGAGTTAAGGGATTAAATCCATACACTACCTCAAATGGTGAAAACTTGGTAGCTGAATGTACCGATCGATTGTATGCAAATTCAATGTGAGGTAGACACTCCTCCCAAGTCTTTAAATTCTTACGTATAATGGCCCGCAGTAGTGTTGACAGAACTCTATTAACAACCTCCGTTTGGCCATCAGTTTGGGGATGACTTGTTGTGGAAAATAATAGCTTAGTTCCAATTTTTCCCCATAAAGTCCTCCAAAAGTGGCTGAGAAATTTAGTGTCTCGATCCGAAACAATGGTTCTTGGAATGCCATGCAATCGTACAATCTCCCTAAAAAATAGATTGGCAACATTTAAAGCATCATCAGTTTTGTTACATGCTATGAAATGAGCCATTTTTGAAAACCGATCAACTACAACAAACACAGAATCTTTGCCATTCTTTGTTCTAGGAAGACCCAAAACAAAGTCCATAGAAATATCCATCCATGGCATTTCTGGGATCGGTAATGGAGTATAGAGTCCATGTGGCTGGACCCTTGATTTCGCCTTCTTGCAAACAATACAACGATTGCACACTTTAGCCACATCTCGTTTCATCTTTGGCCAATAAAAGTGTTCTTGAAGAACGGCCAAAGTTTTGGCAATACCAAAATGTCCCATTAAACCCCCACTATGTGCTTCATGAACCAGCAAATTTCTAGTTGATCCTTGGGGTATGCACAACTTATTTTCTCGAAATAGGAATCCATCTTGTTGGTAGTACCTGTCAACGCACCTTGCACACATAACTTGTAAACTTCTCCAAAATCAGAATCATCAGCATATAATTCCTTTAAATAAGCAAAACCAAGTAACTTGACATCCAAATAATTTAGAAGAGCATACCTTCGCGATAAAGCATCCGCAACGATATTTTCCTTACCTTGCTTATACTTAATCACATATGGAAAGGATTCTAAGAATTCTACCCATTTTGCATGTCGCTTGTGAAGCTTAGTTTGCCCTCTCAAATGCTTCAAAGCCTCATGGTCCGTGTGTATAACGAACTCTTTAGGCCAAAGGTAATGCTGCCATGTTTCTAATGCACGTATCAATGCGTACATTTCTTTATCATAGGTGGGATAATTGAGCGTAGCTCCATTAAGTTTCTCGCTAAAATAAGCCACCGGTCGCCCATCTTGCATTAAAACCGCACCTATTCCTATTCCAGAAGCATCACATTCCAACTCAAAAATTTTGTTAAAATCCGGCAAACATAAAAGTGGAGCATTAGTCAAACAATCTTTGATTTTAACAAAAGCAGATTCTTGTTCATCAGACCAAATAAAAGGTGAATTTTTTTGATAATACCAGTTAATGGGGCAGCAAGAGTGCTAAAATTTGGTACAAACCTCCTATAGAAGCTTGCAAGGCCATGAAAGCTTCTAACTTGGCTGATGTTATTCGGTTGTGGCCATTCTTGTATTGCTTTAATCTTCTCTTGGTCCACCTCTAGTCCATTCGCACTTACAACAAAACCTAGAAAAACAACTTTGTCAGTACAAAAGTTACATTTCTTAAGGTTTGCATACAATACTTCCTTTCGTAAAACCTTCAAAATAGCATGCAAATGTTCAAGATGTTCAGTTAATGATTTGCTATAAATTAAAATATCGTCAAAATAAACTACGCAAAAACGACCAATGAAAGACCTCAAAACGTGGTTCATCAACCTCATGAAAGTACTCGGTGCATTGGTGAGGCCAAAAGGCATCACTAACCACTCATACAAACCGTATTTAGTTTTAAACGCAGTCTTCCACTCGTCCCCCTCCCGCATACGAATTTGATGATAGCCGCTTTTCAGATCAATCTTAGAGAACAATTTTGCACCACTAAGCTCGTCTAACATATCATCAAGTCTAGGAATGGGATGACGGTATTTGACGGTAATTTTGTTGATAGCTCGGCAATCTACGCACATCCTCCATGAACCATCTTTTTTAGGCACCAACAGAACGGGAACTGCACATGGACTTAAACTCTCCCTTATATAGCCTTTTTCCATTAATTCCGCTACTTGTCGTTGCAACTCTTTAGTTTCCTCCGGGTTGCTTCGATAAGCTGGCCGATTTGGAATTGTAGCTCCGGGAATAAAATCTATTTGATGTTCAATACCTCGAAAAGGAGGCAATCCACTTGGCACTTCTTCCGGGAAAACGTCTTTGAATTCCTGAATCAATGAAACAATAGACAAAGGTAAAGACTTATCAAGTTCGTTAGCATCGAATAAGCATTCCTTGTACATAAGTACAAGTACGGGTTGATGCAACAACAATGATTTTCTTATCTCCTTTTCTCTTGCAAATACGCTCATTTTACCACTCTCAATTTCTTTTTGACTTTCTTGTTCCTCTCGTACTTTTACCTCCACTCCTTTTCTTTCTTTTTTTTCATTTTTCTTGTCTCTCTCTTTTTCAATCTTTTCTTTCAACTTCAATTGATCTTGGTACACTTGCTTTGGAGTCAATGGCGCTAAAGTTACATTCTTGCCTCGATGCTTAAATGTATAGCGATTTGTATAACCATCATAGATCACGCGCCTATCAAACTGCCATGGACGTCCCAAAAGTAGATGTCCCGCATGCATAGGAACTACATCGCACACCACTTCATCTTGGTACTTCCAATAGAAAATGCCACCACAGCTTGTTTTGTTACTTTCAGCTCACCTCCATCATTTAACCATTGCAACTTGTATGGAGTTGGATGTTTAGTTGTAGCCAATCCTAGCTTTTCCACCAACATAATACTAGCTACATTAGTACAACTACCACCATCAATGATCATACTACATACCTTGCCTTGAATGTGGCATCGAGTGTGAAAAATATTCTCCCTTTGTTGATCAGTTTCAACACTTTGAATGCTGAGGCTACGCTTCACCACAAGAATTTCTCCTTCAACAGGTAATTCTAAATCTTTCTCTTCATCATCGGATGGCATTTCAGGTTCATTTTCATCCTCTTCCTCCGACTCAATTTCTCCATCAGCTCTTATCACCATTATTCGTCTATTGGGACATTGACTAGCTATGTGCCCCCGGCCTTGACACTTGAAACATTTTATGTCTCTCGTACGATTTGGCGCTTGCTCATTTTTATTTCGACTTGTCTCTCCAACTGGCTGATTTGATTTAGCTGCTACAATCGGCTCCTTTGTTCTAATAGGGGGTTTGTTGACTCCTTGACTCCATTTGTTGGTTGAAGAATTGGCATAGGGTCTACTAACTCCTTTTCGCTTAAGTTGCTTTTCAACCTTAATCGCCATATGAACCATGTCCATCACTTCAACATAGTGTTGTAGTTCAACTATGTTGGCAATGTCACGATTTAAACCCGCAAGGAACCTAGCCATGGTTGCCTCTCGATCCTCCTCGATATCAGCTCGAATCATCGCTATCTCCATCTCCTTATAATAATCTTCAACACTTCTATTTCCTTGAGTAAGGTTTTGAAGTCGTTGATAAAGATCTCGATGGTAGTATGATGGAATAAATCTTTTCCGCATGACTGATTTCATTTCTCCCCAAGTAGAGATGGGTCTTTCACCATTTCGTCGTCGACTTGTTACAAGCTGGTCCCACCACACTATGGCATAATCAGAAAACTCAATTGCTGCGAGTTTCACCTTTTTACTCTCCGAATAGTTGTGGCAATCAAAAACAAGCTCAATCTTCTTTTCCCACTCCAAATAAGCTTCAGGGTCATTCTTACCTTGGAATGGTGGAATTGTCATCTTGATATTCTTAAGATTGTCATCGGGTCGATCACGATCTCTAGGACCTCGTTGTCGTTGACGGCCTCGACGTCGTACACTTCGGGCAGATGAACGATCACTTTCTTGTTCACTTACTTCAGAAGGCTCTTGGATTGGACGTTCTCGCTCTCGTGTTGCACCTTCCGGAGTCATCTCACGTGGTTCTCGTGTCTCGACTCGATATAATCGATCTTCAATCGGTTCAAGTTTTCTATCAAATAATTGCTCCATCTCCCGCATAATTGCTTGAAGGGTAAGATCTGGCACTCCTCTTCCAACATTTCTTACGGGACGTAACCCTCCTTCCACATTTTGATTTCTTTCCGGACTTCGTGACATTTTTTTTAAATAAACTCACAACAAAGAATCTCACTATCCACTCACAAAGAAGTCTCACTCACTTGGCTTTTGTACTCTCCAATAAACTCACCACTCTCTTGCCTCTTTCCACTCACTCCTCCTCTCTAAGTTCTTAGGAATTATTTAAACTTAATAGGCAGTTGTTGTGGGTCGGCTTACAAACTTAATGTTTGGGCTTGGTAAGAATATTGTAGGACAAAGGGAAGTAGGCTTGAAACAAAGAAATGAAAAGGTTGGGTGTGGCGAAAAAAAAAATAGAAGGTAGTAATGACTAAAATTTGGGCAGCAAACAACAACAAAATTTCAAAACTAGCTTTTCTCTTCTTTTTTTTTCACAATTTTTTCTCAATTTTTTTTGAATTTTTTTTCGAAATTTTTTTTTCAAATTTTTTTTTCAAAGAAACTACTATACCGTAATGCCGACAACGTTAATTCTTACTCCAAATTCGCTAGCTCTGATACCAATTTGATACGATCTCGTTTCGTGATTGATTCGAATCGTAAGTGATGCCCGATCGTGAATTGAGTAGAATAGAATCGTTTCGGTTTAAAAAGAAACAAAATAGAGATAATGGCTTCAAACAAAGGTAATAGACAAAATAATTAGGAAACAATAACAAATTAATTTGGCTAAGACCGAGAATGAACCAGCAATAATAAATTGTTGACCCGAGTCTCAAAATGGTTCTTAGGTGTTTTTCGGTTTTAAAAGAAACAGCAAGGAACCTTGACCCACTATCAACTATGATAGGAACCAAAGGTATATTGAACGCCACACCAAAGGTGATAAGTTCAGCAACAAAGAAAAGATGGACGCCACAAGCTATGCTTGATAAGTCAAATCAATTCCGTAAGAACAAAGAGAATTGGATAGCTCACAATTCAAATATTTCATTTATATTCAGCAAAAAAAAGTTTTCATCTCTATGGCTGATTACACATATTTATAATGCTAAAACAAGGTAACCGAATGGTCAAAAACATCCACTTAATGTGCCATAAAAACTGATGTCTTTTCTTATTCTTTGAACCAAATAACTCCTTCTATAAAATCACTTTATTTCAGCTGATTTGAATGTCTTTAATGGCTTAGAAAATGACTCTTGAGTTGTCCTTGGCTAGTTGAATAGACATCTTCTCTTAACCAGCTTCTTAATGACATTCAAAGGCTTGTTTAATTTCTTTTGATAGCTCCAAAAACGGCTGGAAGTGGAAGAGTTGCTGCCGAATTTTAAAGGGCATAAAATGCTCTTTAAAAGCTCCTTTAATGAATTTTATGCTCCCTTTATAACAGCCCCTTTAGTTGTAACTCAAAAGAACTTGAACAGCCACTTAATTAAATGTGTAACAGCTTTGAATTGTAACCACTATAAGCTTAAAAGTCACCTGCAATAAACACATTAAAATGAGTTTATTAAACAAATGAAAACACTTATTAATCATAACAAACATTAAACTTACTTAAATAAATGAACTAAAACATATATGCAATAATTATTCCAGCAACTAGTTTAATTAAAGAAGCATAATTTAAAGAACTTACTTTATGCATCAATAAATAATCCTAGGAACTAGATCAATTAAGAAGCATCTTTATTTAATAA
Source organism: Gossypium turneri (assembly GCA_008044935.1). Lineage (NCBI taxonomy): Eukaryota > Viridiplantae > Streptophyta > Magnoliopsida > Malvales > Malvaceae > Gossypium > Gossypium turneri. The sequence continues at coordinate 31,375,768 of CP032579.1, forward strand.
AGTTCAATAACTAACTCATTTATTTAACTTAAGATAAGTTAAATTAATTGATCAGCTACTCATTTATTAAACTAAAACAAGTTAATTAAAAGAAACAAATTCAGCTTGCAATAAATTGCAAGTAACGCTTTTTGAACGGTTCGAAGCACGACTATCAAATTCGGCCACTTGCTCTTCCCAAGCTCGTTCCATATAGCTTGCTATTGCATTTCGAAATCTCTTAGCTCGTGATCGAGTTATTGGTCCTCGTGGCAGCTCAATGGATTCAGTAGTAATTTCCCGGGCTAAGGTTGCATCACCTTTTACCACTCGATTTTCACCTCTCGAAGTCCTCCGCAAACTAGATAGACGAATCAATACCGTTTGGGGTCGGCTTACAAAATTGATGTGGTTTGGGGGGTTAATGATGTCGGAAATGGTAGGCTATCAAACAAAATAGAAATGGTTAAGTGTGGCTGGAAATGAATTTAGTACTTCGGGCAGCAAACAATGCTTTACAAACTCAAAATGAATTTCAATCACTTTTTTTTTAATTCCGAAACTTTTTTTCTTCTTCTTTTTTTTTCAAATTTCTCTCTTTTTTTTTCAATACTGAATACAAAAGAAGACAAGAAAAAAAATAATAAATTGAATACAATTTTTTTCGAATTTTTTTCAATTTTTTTCAAATTTTTTTGATTTTTTTACAATACCGTTATGCCGATAACTTCAATTCTTACTCCGATTCAGCTAGCTCTGATACCAAATGATACGAACTAGCTCGGTGTTGAGAGTCGAGTCGTTGATGTGCCCGATCGTGAATTGGAGTAATGTTAAGGTTTGTCGAAGTTAGAATAAGAAAGAAGAGATAAAGGCTCAAATTTGGTTCAAAAGAGGTTATGGAATGTATTGAGGTCGATAGGTGAACGAATACCAAGTATTCAAGTTGAACCAAAACAATATAAGTGTGTTAACCCGGGACTTATACGAATACTTAGGAAAGGTTAAATGTTGTATGGATGGAAAACGAATAAAATGGAACCTCGACCCACTATCAAAGTTGATAGGAACCTCGGTATAATTTGAACGCCACACTTTGGGTGCAAAGTGATAAGTTCGGAAAAGAAAGACGGGTTGACGCCACAAGGGTTACTTGATAAGTCAGACGAGTCTTTGGAGAACAATGAGAGTTGAAAACAAACTCACAAAGTAAACAAATTTCATATAAAGTTTAAAAGTATATTGTCTAACCCCAAAACAATTACAAAGTAAACTATTTATAGCTAAATTCCTAAGGTAGTCGAATGGACTAATGAGATGCTGAATGGTCAGCCAAAATTAAAGCAAAAGAGGCTGGAAATTTCCAGCAACCTTCCTAGGACGTTTTGGGTAGCTTAATGCATGAAGAATTCAATTGGGCAGCTTCTAGATAGAGTCCATTCAGCTGGGCATTAATTGGAGTGTTGGTGAGCTGAAAAAAAGGTCTTGGTTCGGCCAATGAAGCTAAATGCACCTTAATGAAGCCTCCTTGTGAGCTGAACAGCTTGCCCATTTTTAATGAAGTTTTGGGGATCTCCAATAGCCCCATGGTGTGAACAACGAATAGGAGCAGCCATGTGTGAACTCATGAAACCGAATGGCCAAAAGATAGCAAAAATTTATTCAGCAGCTGGGGCGTCTTCCAATGTAATTAAAGAGCTGAATTGAGCTGCTTTGGAAAATGAAAAGAAACTCCTAAAAGGCCGTTGCTGTTCATGAAGGAATGCATGGAGGAGAGTAATCAGCAGCAGCCAAATTAAATGCCGTCCATGCCCAAATTCCTGCACCAAATTAAAACAGCCTTTAATTCTTGTTTTAAGACAAAATAAATTCATGCAATATGGCCACATAAATTCGGCAGTAGCTTAAAGCATTAAATGATTGTCTCTTGCATGCCAAACATCTCATTTAAAACATGTTTTGCTGTTCATTAAATTCGGCCAGCCACTTTAATGCATTCCAGCATCTCATTGAATGGCCGTCCATTGCATGTGGAACACCCCCTTAAATGCATGTCTCCTTTGCCATTTAAGTTAGCCGAATTTAATTCTTGTAGACAACAATTTAATTCGGTCAATACATGTTAAAACCTGCACATTAAAAGACATTTAATCATCAGCACCTATAATAATAAAATTTGGCTGGACATAAATTAAAACCTCATTAAATTCGGCAGCCTCCTTTAATACATAATTAACTCATGCATGAAACAAACAAGTTAATTAACATATTAATTTCGGCTGGACTTCAAGCACATTAAGTCATCAATGAGACATATTAAATTCGGCTGCCACATGGTCAACAAAGCATAATAAATTCGGCAGCCACATTAGGACACATTTAAGACATGTTATGATTCAAACAACATAAATACACACATAATAAATTCGACTGAAACAAATTAAATGCATGCCTTAACCTAGGACAAATTAATGTATACTAATTGAAAACATAATTAAATCATGTATTAAATAAAGCAAATTTAATATATAGATTATTAGACCCAAATTAAATCATGTGCATGCTGAAATTAACAAACTAACTAATGAACTTAATTTATTCCAGCAACTATGTAAAAGTATAAGTTAAAATAAATTGAAGTTCAAACTTAATGAGCTGAAATTAGCTCGAATTGAGCTCCATTGAACTGAAACAAGCTCGATCAACTTGCAAGAATTTGCGATTGTCGATTGATGAACTGAACCAAGGATGTTTTCGGGGCAGGGTCGTATCAACTACTCAAATACATTAAATTTTTTAGATTTGTTAAAGTGCAGAATTTTCTTTGAGGTTTTCTCCAAGAATTCTCTCTTGAGCTTTCTTTAGAAGTTGTTTTAACAATCTTTTGATTGTGGGAGCCATCTTCAACCTTCTTCTTGCCATTGATATTCTTTGGAGGGGAGATTAGAGCCGTTTGAAGGGATTTGTGAAGTCTTTCGGGATTTCAAGGATCCTTAGGACTTTAATTTAATTCTTGCTGTTCAAGTTCTTTATTTTTTTTTTAATTGTGCCGAATCTTGATCTAACTTCTTTGCTGTTCTTTGTCGCGTTTCAGATTTGTTTAAACTCCAAGAACTCTTCGTTTAATCGACCTCTTCTTGGCAGCACATAACCGAATCAAAAATTCCCCAATTTCTAGGGTTTTGCCGATTGCTATTTCTTCTTTTTGAGTGAATTTCGGTTGCTGGAATTTGGGCATTCTTGGCTGAACCAATTTGTTGGCAGATTCGCATTCTTTCTATATTGCCAAAATCGTTTGATTCATCTATTCTATTTCTTTCCTTCTTGCCGTCCCAATCCCTAATATTCAATTAAATTTCTGATTCATTTTAATAATTATCCTTTGTTTTGATTTCAGATCTGTTCGTCTAGAGCCTCGTAGGAGTTTTCTCGTGACTTGACAACTCGATCTTGGTCCGCGCGCAACCCTCTATCATTTGGTATCAGATTTTCGGCGTTTTGGGTGTTCTTGGTTGATTTCTAAACTGATCTCTGTTTTTAAACTACAAACAACAGTTTTACCCAGAAAAATTTTCTGAAAAAAATTCATTTGAGTTGGTAAACGTTGTCCGATTGATCTAAAATTTTACATACATATTTTTGGCACTGTTATTGAATATAAAAAAAATTTCCCGCAAAAAATTCAGTCGAAAAAGTCAAAAAAATTGAAAAAGATGAAATCCAATAAAAATTTAAAAAAAGATTCAGAAGGTTGAGTTTGGTGCCCAAACTTTCCAGATCAAAAATTCAATATTTAAGTAAATTCCAAATTTAATTTCGTGATTTTTTGAGATCGGTAACACCTCGAACGAAGTTGTCAAGTTACTCCGCAATTTTTCGGGTTTTTCGATTTCAGCAATTTTTATTGATTCTTAGCTATAGGTTTTCATTTGTTTGCTTTTATTCTTCCTTTACATGATCTAACACCTTCTTGTTTCTTGTGTTAGTAGGATTTTAAGGTGTGCACAATTCTTCCTCGGTGCGACACAAATTAATCGGTGCCTCGTCAATTTTTGGCATCTTAGTGCAAATTAGGACTCTTTGGTAGTTTCGGTTCATACACTTTCTAATTGGTTGATATAGACTCTACTAAAGAACTCACAAGACTGAATTCTACCTCATTGAGAATTTGATTTTTTTTGAGTGATTAACGGTGAGGTTTGCTAGTTTTTCTTTTTGAGTGTTGAGTGTTTGTTTTGCAGGTATTTAAAAAAAAAGAGGAAAAAATAAGATGGTAGTCCGCCGCATCCTTAACATCCAAATGGGAGATGATTTTGATAACCAAAGGACCAATATTTTCCATTCTAGGTGTTTTATAAAAGGTAACTTGTGTTCACTTATTATTGATAGTGGGAGTTGTTCGAATGTAGTTAGCAGCTATTTGGTGAATTCCTTAAAGTTACCTTGTATCGAGCACCCTAAGCCGTATCACCTTTAGTGGCTTAATGAATGCTCGGAAGTTAAAGTTACAAAATAGTCCTTGATCACTTTTAAGCTTGGGAATTACGAGGATGAGGTATGGTGTGATGTGGTCCCAATGCATGCGGCACACTTGCTCCTTGGACAGCCTTGGCAATTTGATCGTGATGTTACACACCAAGGCAAGCTTAATAGATACTCTCTTGTGTTTAAAGGTCGAAAATTCACTCTTGCTCCTTTAAATCCCAGTGATGTATATAAAGATCAATTAAAAATGATGAAATTTTGTGAGGGGGTGAGGGAGAAAGGACAAATAAAAACGACAGAGAGAAAAGAGGCTAGTAGTAAAAAAATCAAAATTTAAATGGCCCAAAGGTGAGTGAATCCGCAAGTGGTAAAAATAGAGTGAAAAATTTAATTGCAACAAAAAAAGATGTGCGGAGAGACGTATTCAATGAACAACCTTGTATCCTTGTGAGGTTTAGGCAAAATTATTTATCTCTATCTAACATTAATGAAAATTTGCCTAGTGTGTTTCAATGTTTTTTTGCAGGATTATGAGGATGTTTTTAGTGAGGCCCCTAAAGGTTTACCACATTTACGTGGGATAGAACACTTCCATTGGCCACATATGAAAGATAACTTCCAACTTCAATACCTTTCAAATGAAAGACGCTTTCATACGATCAACATAGGCAAAGATGAAATCACACTACATGAGCCCGAAGGTAAGCGAGGTAAGGAAATTTTAGCAACCAAGTCCCGTGCAGATTTGAAAATTATTGATAAAACTTTTGGTGACTTAGTTCTTAAAAGATCCCCTTACTTTGATCCGATTAAGTGTTATTCTTCGATTGTGGTTGATAAAGTCATTACGAAAGGAAGCGTGAGTTGTTATTCTCTTGATTTGCCTTGTGTAAAATCCGCGAATTTGTGCAAATCTGTTTTGGTGAATAAGGTGACGAAATTTGCCAAATTTCTTTTCAATTTATGTTCGTGCCTGATACGAACGAAGACTTAGCCGAAGAAAGAACCTAGACTAAAGAGTCAGACCCGTTTCTTATATTGGCAAGGATTGCAAAGAAATTGGAAAGAAGGGGATTGGTGTTAAGGAACGTGACCCGTTACCTATGGAAGGTAAGAACCAGCGTTATCAAGATGGAAGTAGGTTTTGGAAGACGCCACAAGCTAGCTTGATAAGTCTCACAAAGCCGGAATAAGAACAAGGAAGAACTTTAATTCTCACAAAATATAAAATGTTCATTAACCTTAAACAGTCCAAATGGCCGAAAATATATAGGCCAAGATGAGTACATGAATGGTCAAAACGTCTTAAAGATGATACATGTATAGCTTGGACATTAATGGCTTCTAGAAGGACCTTTGATGAACCCAAGAAGACAACTTGAAGCTTGATGTTCATCCATGCACCTTGGGGTAGCTTAATGGCCAAAAGACTTGATTTTAATGCCTTGGACGGATGGATGCTTTGTATGGCCGAATGGTCACAATTCCAAAAGTCAAATTCGGCCATGGAAGTCTTTGTATCATGAAGGGTCACCTAGAAACTCGAATGGGTTCATAGGATTCATGGAATGTAATTATGGAAGAACATGCACCACCTTGAATGTTTCGTAAATGCTTTGTATGATTCGGCCCTTGTGCTATCCACTTGAATGGTCATCTTGGGAATGCATGAATGGATAATTATGGTGGTGGCCGAATGGACACATACTTCCCCCTTGCAACCGTCCACTTTAAAGCTTACCTAGGACACATTAATACCCAAATTAGTTCACACTCTAGGATAAATTAAACACACGAAATCTAGGTAATAGTTAAGGCATATTAACACCTTATTAAATATATAATGAAAAAAACACATACTAATAAATATGTAATAACCTAACATGCTTATGACTTAATTTAAAATATAGAAACACTAAATACTTTAATTAATTAGGCCCAAAACAATCAACAAAAACGAATTTTAAATAGGCCCAAAAATACCAAAACGGATTTAAGTTTTAATTATCACTAAGAATAAATTATATGGGTTTAAAACTTCTTCTCCTTGAGCCTTTGCTTCACATTCGGCCCAAGCTTGTGAAAGAAGTATTGCCAAGGCCTGCTTGAGTTTTTGGGCTCTAGAACGGGTTATTGGGCCCGTAGGAAGAGGTAAGATGGCTTGGACATCATCTTGGGCTTGTGGTCTCTCAAAGGCCTCCTTTGGGCTTGGGTTCGTATCAAAAGGAGTGTAAAGGCCATGAGGCATTACCTTAGATTTTGCTTGTTTGCATGTAATGCACTTGGAACATACCTTTTCGACATCCTTTTTCATATGTGGCCAATGGAAGTGTTCTTGCAAGATGTCTAGTGTTTTGGCCACTCCAAAATGTCCCATTAAAGCCCCACTATGGGCCTCATGAATCAATAAGTCTCTCATGGAACACTTTGGTATGCATAACCTGTTTATGCGAAAAAGAAAGCCATCTACAAGATAAAATTTTTCAAAAGTAGTATGTCCACAATTCTTATAAATATGGCCGAAATCAGCATCATCATCATATAGCTCCTTAATATGTTCAAACCCTAAGACTTTAGCATTCAATGTAGTTATTAAAGCATATCGTCTAGACAAAGCATCTGCAACTACATTATCTTTACCTGTTTTATATTTTATCACATAAGGGAATGTTTCAATGAATTCTACCCATCGGGCATGTCGTTTACTCAACTTACCTTGTCCCTTTAACCATTTAAGAGACTCATGATCTGTATGTATGACAAACTCATTAGGCAGCAAATAGTGTTGCCATACTTGAAGTGCACGAACTAATGCCAATAGTTCTTTGTCATAAGTCGAGTAATTTAACTGTGCACCATTCAATTTCTCACTAAAATAAGCAATAGGTTGCTTATCTTTCATTAAAACAGTGCCGATTCCAATTCCTGAAGCATCACACTCAAGTTCAAAAGTTTTAGAAAAATCAGGTAATTTAAGAAGAGGAGCAGAACATAACTTAGCTTTTAGGGTCTGAAAAGATTTTTCTTGGGTTTCACCCCATTTGAAACCCACTGATTTCTTTATAACTTCTGTCAATGGGGCAGCAATAGTAGAGAAATCTTTCACAAATTGTCTATAAAAACTAGCTAAACCATGGAAAGATCTCACCTCAGTTACCGATTTAGGAGTCGGCCACTCCTTGATTGCCTTGACTTTGTCCTCATCGACATGAATACCTTGAGCACTAACTATGAAACCTAAGAATATTAGTTTATCACAACAGAATGTGCATTTATCAAGGTTGGCAAATAATTTTTCAGCTCGTAGAATATCCAAAACGGTTTTAACATGGAAAACATGATCATCTAATGACTTGGAGTAAATTAAAATATCATCAAAGTAAACTACTACAAATTTACCCAAGTGAAGCCTTAAAACATGATTCATTAATCTCATAAATGTACTAGGTGCATTAGTAAGGCCGAAAGGCATAACTAACCATTCATACAATCCAAATTTTGTTTTAAAGGCTGTTTTCCATTCATCCCCTTCCCTCATTTGAATTTGATGATAACCGCTTTTTAAATCAATTTTAGTAAATATAACTGAACCATGTAATTCATCAAGCATATCATCAAGTCTAGGAATTGGATGTCGATACTTTACCGTTATCTTGTTGATTGGGCGACAATCAACACACATACGAAACGTACCATCTTTCTTTGGCACCAATAAGACAGGAATAGCACAAGGGCTTAGGCTCTCACGAATGTACCCTTTGTCTAGTAATTCCTCAACTTGTCTTTGCAATTCCTTTGTCTCCTCGGGATTGCATCTATAGGCTGGTTGATTTGGGATTGAAGCTCCGGGTACTAAGTCAATTTGATGTTCTATCCCTCGTAAAGGTGGTAAACCTTTAGGGGCCTCACTAAAAACATCCTCATAATCCTGCAAAAGAGATTGAAACACACTAGGCAAATTTTCGTTAATGTTAGATAAAGATAAATAATTTTGCCTAAACCTCACAAGGATACAAGGCTGTTTATTAAGTAGGGCTCTCTTCACATCTTTTTTTGTTGCCAAAAGATTTTTTCCGCTCATTTTACCACTAGTGGGTTCACTCACCGTTGGGCTTTTTAAATTTTGACTTTTTCTACTATTAGCCTCTTTTCTCTCTGTCTTTTGTACTTGCTCTTTCTCCCTTACCCCCTCACAAAATTTCATCATCTTCAATTGATCTTTATATACATCAGTAGGATTTAAAGGAGCAAAAGTGAATTTCCTACCTTTAAACACAAGGGAGTATCTATTAAGTTTACCTTGGTGTGTAACATCGCGATCAAATTACCAAGGCCGTCCAAGGAGCAAGTGTGCCGCATGCATTGGGACTACATCACACCATACTTCATCCTCATAATTGCCGAGCTTAAAAGTGACCAAGGACTGTTTCGTAACTTTAACTTCGGAGCATTCATTAAGCCACTGAAGGTGATATGGCTTAGGGTGTTTGGTACAAGGCAACTTTAAAGAATCCACCAAATAGCTACTCACTACATTCGAGCAACTCCCACTATCAATAATGAGTGAACATAAGTTACCTTTAATAAAACACCGAGAATGGAAAATATTGGTCCTTTGACTATCATCATCTTTCATCTAAATGTTAAGGGTTCGGCGAACTACAAGGCATTGAAAATCAGCAACGTCCCCTTTGTTTGGTGGTTCGACCAACTCTTCACCATTATCACTGTCATCTATAAGTTCTGGCATATCTGGATCTGTTTTATCAGAGTCAGAAGTGTACTCACCATTATCTTTCAGAAGAAGTAATCTCGTGTTAGGGCATTCCCTACTATAATGACCACGCCCTTTGCACTTAAAGCATTCAATCTCACGAGTCCTCTTCGCACTCGAATCACCTAAATTGGGCTGCTTAGAAGGTGTTTGCGCTTTAGCAGGAGCCCCTTTTTTCCAATCTGATTGCTTGTTACTCAAAGAAGACTTATTAGTAACAAAAGGTGGTTTTGAACTCTTAAAATCAGAATTGGAATTGTTACCTCGGTAATATTGTGAAGTAGAGAAGGACCCAAACCTTTGTTCCTTTAATTGTTGCTCGATCTCAATGGCTTTGTGAACTGCTTCTTCCAAATCAATGTAAGTTTGTAGCCTCAGTGTATTAGCTATCGGCCTGTTCAAACCATCAATAAATCGAACCATAGTTGTTTCTTCATCCTCCTCCACATTAGCTCTCTGAATGAGCATCTCCATCTCCTTAAAATATTCATCCACCGTCCTACTACCTTGAATAAGTCTTCTCAGTTTTCTTTTAATTTCTCTATAGTAGTGAGGTGGAATAAACCTTTTACACATAATCTGTTTCAACTCATCCCATGTCGAAATCTCACCTTCATAATTTCGATGGCGGTTTACCCCAAGTTGAGTCCACCAACTTAATGCATAATCTGAAAATTCCAGTGTTGCTAATGCTACCTTTTCATCATCTGGACATTTATAATACTGAAACATAAGTTCAATCTTAGATTCCCATTCACAATAGGCTTTAGGATCATTCTTACCACGAAATTGGGGAATTGTGAACTTCAGTTTTGCCAAAGAAGGTTGCCCACGATCATGAAAATCATCATCCATTCTAGGGACACGTCGAGGGCTGCGCCTATGGGGCTGGTTATCCCTATCTTCTTTAATTGGGTCTCGATATTGAGACTCTTGATTCAATCGCACCTCATTGATGGTAGCAGTCAAAGCTCGAAGTGCAGCAGCCTGTTCATCCAACTGTTGTTGGAATTTTTTAAATATGTCATCATTATTATCACCTTTAGACATTTTCAAAAAAACCTGCAAAAAATAAACACTCAACACTGAAAAATAAAAGTTATCAAACCTCACCGTTAATCACTCAAAAAGAAAATTTAAATTCTCAATGAGGTAGAATTCAATCTTGTGAGTCCTTTAGGAGATTTTATATCAACCAATTAGAGAGTGTATGAACCGAACTACCAAAGAGTCCTAATTTGCACTAGGATGCCAAAAATTGATGAGACACCAATTGATTCGTGTTGCACCGAGGAAGAATTGTGCACACGTTTAAATCCTACTAACACAAGAAACAAGAAGGTGTTAGATAGCATAAAGGAAGAATAAAGGCAAACAAATGAAAACCTACAGCTAAGAATCAATAAAAATTGCTGAAAACAGAAAACCCGAAAAACTGCGGAGTAACTTGACAACTTCGTTCGAGGTGTTCCCGATCTCCAAAAATCACGAAATTAAATTTGGAATGTCCTTAGATATTTAATTTTTGATCTGGAAAATTTGGGCACAAAATTCAACCCGCTGGATTTTTTTTAAAATTTTTATTAAATTTCGTCATTTTTTTTATTTTTTGACTTTTTTGACTGATTTTTTTACGGGGAATATTTTTTAATATTCAATCACAGTGCCACAAATATGTATGTAAAATTTCAGATCAATCAGACAACGTTTCAAATGAATTTTTTTTGAAAAAATTTTCTGGGTAAAACTGCTGTTTGCTGTTTAAAAAAATAGAGATTAGTTTAGAAATCAACCAAGAACACCCAAAACGCCCAAAATCTGATACCAAATGATAGGGGTTTGCGCGCGGACCAAGATCGAGTCGTCAAGTCACGGGAAACTCCTACGAAAGCTCTAAACAATCAGATTTGAAACGAAACAGAAAATTAAAAGATTAGAACTTTAAATTTCCAGATCTGAAATAAAATCCCCAAATCAGCAAAGAGTCAAATTGAGAATAGAAATAAGTGTCAATAAGGGTTCTTGAAACCCTAAAGGAGGTTGCGGTTCTGCCCAATTGAACACCAAGATAATTTTCCCGAAATTTCGGCAATCTAATTTCACCCAAAAAGAGTATGGATGAATCGGCAAGAACCCTAGAAATTGGGGATTTTTGGCTGATTCTTAAGATAGAAAAAAAGGCTGAAAATAAGAACAACAAATAAATTAGATAAAGAATCGGCACAAGCAGAAACAAAGAAAGGATTGACAGCCAGAAATTAAAAGATAAGTCCTGAGAAGCCTTGAAATCCCGAAAGATCTCACAACTCCCTTCAAACGGCTCTAATCTCCCCTCCAAAGAATATCAATGGCAAGAAGAAGGTTGAAGATGGCTCCCACAATCAAAAGATTGTTAAAACAACTTCTAAAGAAAGCTCAAGAGAGAATTCTTGGAGAAAACCTCAAAGAAAATTCTGCACTTTAACAAATCTAAAATTTTAATGTATTTGAGTAGTTAATAACAAGGTGGCTGGCCAAGCCTTTATATAGGCCTCTCAAGTGTTTTCCTAATCTAATTAGAAAACTAAAAAAAAAAACTCCTAATTATTTTAATATTTAAATGGAAATTTGGCCAAGGGCTTTTAATTGGGCCTCTTGGACTGAATATTTACATAAAAAATTTAACTAAGTATTAAAAAAATAAAACTTTACGAGTTGGGCCACTTTGATAATTTGGCCTGATTTTCAATTAAGTATGGGTGGGCTTCTTGATTGGGCCTGGAATCTTCTCATTGGGCATCGCCTTCAAGAATTTGGGCTTGTGATCCATCTCCTACCGAAATTGGGTCGTTGATGCTCGTAATGGAGATCCAATGCGCTTTGGCTGCAAGATTCGATTTCTTGACCAAGATTTCCAAGATTTGAAATCTTGATTTTCTTGTTCTTTTGCGTACGCATCTAAGGCCTTGCTAACAAATTCTTGAATGGTCCCATTTAGTTTGGAACGTATTTGTCGGGCCTTTGATCTCGTATCATAAAAGTATATATTGTCTAACCCCAAAATGATTACAAAGCAACTATTTATACTAATATTGAATGTCAAACCGAATGGTCTCAAAAGGTAGATAAATGGACAGTTTTAATTCAGCTTAATTAAGCTGAAATTGCTTGAAAGCTTCCTTGAACGTCTCTTGTAGTTTCCTAGGTCACTTGGCTTAGAAATCTGAAAAGAAATAACTTCTAGAATGAAAGGATTCGGCTAGACATTGATGGAGAACTTTATGGACTAGTCCCGATTCGGCCTTGGTACTTTAAAATGGCTTTAAAAGCTTCTTTGGGTAGTGCAAAGTTCGGTCTTGAAGAGAGTAAACGCCAAGCATGATGTTGGCCGAATGGCTACTTGGAAAAACCAACCAGCAGCCCTTTGTTGTTCACGAAAATAGCACCTGCTTCAGCAGGTCATTAATGGACGTCCCTTGCATGCTGGACAGCTCCTTTAATATATGTTTTTTTGCTCTTTAATTTCATTCCCATTTCCATGCACCTTCAAAGTACATGCATGGCTGGATGCATGTTTCCTTAAATGTCATGCAACAATTTAAATTCGGCAGCAGCCTCTTTAATGCATTCCAGCATGCTTTCATTAATGTCGTCCATGCACCAAGCACACATTAAATTCGGCATCAACCACTTCCTTTAATGCCGTCTATGTTCCTGCACATTAAGAACATTTAATCATCAGCTCCTACAACAATTAAATTCTGCTGGATTAAAACATCATTAAATTCGGCAGCCTCCTTTAATACATAATTAACTCATGCATGAAACAAAACAAGTTAATTAACACATTAATTTCGGCTGGAGTAGGAAACATTAAAAACAACAGCAGCAAAACACATTAAGTAGCAGCATTAAATTCATCCAAACATAATTATAACATGTAGCAACTATAGACATAATTTAAACACTTAATTAATTAAGTACTTAATTAGGTCATAATTAAAATACTTAATTAATTAGTTGTCCAGAGTTTTTTTAAACAAATTAATACCCATCATTTATTTGAGCTGAATTAAATAAATAAACTAACTTATTCAATTTATTCCAGCAAATAAAAATTGTAAGAATTAAAATAAACTCAAAATGAGTAAACCGAGCCCATTGAGCTAGAAACGAGCTAAACGGAGCTCAACGAGATGGAATTGAGCTAATTCAGCTCGCATGAGTTTGTAAGCAATGCCTATGAAGCTGGTCCAAAAATGTGCCCGGGGCGTGGTCGTATCATCCCCTCCCTCTTTAAGGCGATTTGTCCTCAAATCGGGCCTACTTGCTTGTGAAAAATATTCTTCGTCACGAACCCCTTTGCTGATGATTGGGACAAAGTTGCTCCCAAGAACCTGAAAATTAATCATAACTCGAAAAGAAAACATATTGTATTCATGCCCTCCCTCTTTAAGAGGAAACCAATTTAGAGTGTCACCTACACGAGAATGGAATGAATTAGTGACACTAAGAATTATAAACACAAATGATCTTTTCAGATTCTTATTCAAAATTGGGATGTTTAACCCAATGCCGGGATCAAAAATGAAAATCGACTTTACCCTTCCAAAATGAATCAAAAAGTTCATAGATAGAAACAAACAACCACAAAACAATCAAAAGGCATAATCTCGAATGTCAGAATTATAAAATCCAAGCCCTTTTAATAAGAACAAAGAATAATAATCTCCGGGGTCAAAAACAAAGCTAACATATTGATTCGAAACACAATTTTGATACTCACCTTGGCTTGACGTCAACTTAGGAATATATACCCCAGGTTTGAAAACGCGATTTTCATTGGTCATTTCGCAACGCAACAAGAATTTCATCTTCACCAAGACATCACACATGTCAAGCAAATAGGAGTTAGGCATACATACAATCGAGCAATCAAACCCTTCATATTTCATTCGCACATGTAAACAAGAAAATTTCACACCACAATTTTGATAATTCACATGATCAACAAAAGCAAACAGATTAGATGTCAAATTTTTATCACACAAACCCGAATTTTCTTTGTGTTGTTTTAATCTTGCTTCATCATCGAACTTGTCAACACCAGACATATCATGAGGAAAATTCTTCAAACCATCATCCCAATCAAAGTCATCACCAATAAAAAATTGATACTTAGACAAATCAAGATAGGAAAGTCTTTTACTAACTAAGTCTTCGACAATCTCACCATTATCATGCATATGAATTTGTTGAAGCTCGACTAACATAGAACCCTTACCCTGCTTACCTTTAGGCGCTGGTGGACAAGGGTCTTCTATGTTCTTACCTTTCTGAATCAACTTGAATCGCCTCTCATCAGGGAAATATTGTAATTGAAACTCATCACATGGATCTTTAGGAATCTGAAAAGAAGAAATAGAACAAGAACAACTCACATGTGGGTTAGTTAAAACAACGCTCACTTTTTCTTGTTCTCTCTCGTCATTTTCACTATTTTCTTTTACAAACTCTTTTTCTTTTCCACTCGATTTCTTTTCAAGTTCTCTTTCAATCTCTTTTTCCACCCTTTCTTTTTCTTCTTTTTCAATTTCTTTTTCAATCTCTTTTTGCTTTTCACTCTCTTTTGTTTTTGAAATCTCATTTTCATATTTTTCTTTTTCATTTCTTTCTTTTTCATTTTCTTTGTTCTTTTCTTGGTCAAAATCTTCTACAACTAATTTTTTTAATTTAATTTGGTCCTCATGGACTTGTTCCGGTGTGAGCAGGGCTAAGGTGATTTTCCTTCCTTGATGCTTGAAGGAATACCTATTGGTACGTTCATCGTGAGTGACCTGACGATCCGATTGTCATGGTTCTCCTAGCAACAAATGGCAAGTATGAATAGGCACCATGTCTCAAATAACTTCATCTTGGTATGTACCAATGGAAAAGTCAATGTGCACTTGTTGATTGACTTTAAATTTGCCTTCAACACCAAGTCCTTGCAGTTGATAGGGTCGTGGATGTTTGGTAGTGGCCAAGCCAAGTTTTTCCACCGTTCGAATACTAGCCACGTTTGAGCTACTTCCACCATCAATAATGAGGCAACAAACTTTATCGTGGACACGGCAACGCGTATGAAACATATCTTCACGTTGTGGTTCATTTTCCAATCTTTGAAGGATTGAACTCATCTTTATGTCATGGGCTTCATCTTCAAAAGCTGGTTGCAAATCAGACTTAAAAAAGTCTTGGAACATGATTCAAGAAAATGTTAGAAAACGAAAGATTGAACAAACAGCAATTGAACCTCACCAATTCAAAATCCTCACTAATCTCTCGCAAAGAAAATTCACACAATTTGGCTTTTACTTCTCTTGAATGGCCTCACCAATAGCTCTTGCCTTTTACCACTCGGTTTTCGCCTCTCGAAGTTCTCCGCAAACTAAGTCGACAAATCAATACCGTTTGGGGTCAGCTTACAAAATTATTTTGGCTTGGTGGGTAATGATGTCGAAAATGGTAGGCTATCAAACAAAGAGGAGAAATGGAAAGGTTAAGTGTGGCTGGAAATGAATTTTAATACTTCGGGCAGCAACTTACACCTTTACAAATCAACAACAATGAATTTTGTCAAACTTTTTTTTCGAATTTCACTCTTTTTTTTTCAATACTGAATACAAAAAAAGAAAAGGAAAAATAAATTGAATACAAACTTTTTTTTGAATTTTTTTCAATATTTTTTTAAATTTTTTTCCTTTTTTGTTTTACAATACCGTAATGCCGATAACGTCAATTCTTACTCTGATTCAGCTAGCTCTGATACCAAATGATGTGAACCGGCTCGGTGATGAGAGTCGAGTCATTGATGTGCTCGATCGTGAATTGGAGTAATATTAAGGTTTGTCGAAGATAGATTAAGAAAAAAGAGATAAAGGCTCAAATTTAGTTCAAAAGAGGTTATGGAATGTATTGAGGTTGATAGGTGAACGAAAACCAAGTATTCAAGTTGAACCAACACAATATAAGTGTTTTAACCCGGGACTTATAGGAATACTTAGGTAGGATAAATGATGTATGAATGGAAAACGAATAAAATGAAACCTCGACCCGCTATCAAAGATGATAGGAACCTCGGTATAATTTGAACGCAACACTTTGGGTGCAAAGTGATAAGTTCGAAAAAGAAAGACAGGTTGACGCCACAAGGGTTACTTGATAAGTCAGACGAGTCTTTGGAGAACAATGAGAGTTGAAAACAAACTCACAAAGTAATCAGATTTCATATAAGGTTTAAAAAGTATATATTGTCTAACCCCAAAATGATTACAAAGCAACTATTTATACTAGTATTGAATGTCAAACCGAATGGTCTCAAAAGGTAGATAAATGGACAGTTTTAATTCAGCTTAATTAAGCTGAAATTGCTTGAAAGCTTCCTTGAACGTCTCTTGTAGTTTCCTATGTCACTTGGCTTAGAAATCTGAAAAGAAATAACTTCTAAAATGAAAGGATTCGGCTAGACATTGATGGAGAACTTTATGGACTAGTCCCGATTCGGCCTTGGTACTTTAAAATGGCTTTAAGAGCTTCTTTGGGTAGTGCAAAGTTCGGTCTTGAAGAGAGTAAACGCCAAGCATGATGTTGGCCGAATGGCTACTTGGAAAAACCAACCAGCAGTCCTTTGTTGTTCACGAAAATAGCACCTGCTTCAGCAGCTCATTAATGGACGTCCCTTGCATGCTGGTGACGTGATCCGGCTCGATGATGTAGAGTCGAGTCACTTGTTTGCCCGATCGTCGATGAGAAGAGTCATTCGTTTGATGAGAAAATGTATTTTGATTAAGCGGAAGTTGGCAAAAGGGTTCAAAGGATAGGTGATGTTTGATGATTGATGTTAGGTTCGGTTTTAACAAGGAAATAAAGTTTATAATTTTTTTAAAGTTAAAATGGAGATGGTAAAGTGAACTCAAGCTGAAGAACGATTCAATACTATATGAAGTATTGCCCCGGGACTTATATTGCTTAAGGTGAAATTGATGGATAGTTGAAGCTGGACCTTGACCCGTTACCTATATAGAGGTAAGAACCAAAGGTATAAAAAGGTGGAGAATGCCACACCAGAATGGTGATAAGTTCAAGGAGTAGGGTTGACGCCACTAGCGAGCTAGATAAGTCAGAACGAGACTCGAACGAAATAGGATAGTAGGAAACCTCACAATCAAGTTTTCAATAATCAAATTCTATAACCTTTTACAATAAACAAGTAGGCTATTTATAATCTACTAAGGATAGCCGAATGGACAATTTGTACAAACTTAAAGGCTAAATTAATTCGGCTATAATTAAGTTAAATGAACTTCCTAATAACTATGTCTATATTCGGTTGGAAGAAGAATGAATTGACAGCTTCATAGCTAAGTAATTGAACTTGAAGAATTGGTGAATGTATGGGTGAGCAATGGGCATGTCTAGGTTCGGCCAAGGTGTGAATGGACACTCCAAAAGATGCCTTTTGACCGAATAGGTACTTAGGAGATCAATGGACAGCAACCGATGCATGTAAGTGAACATTCATGCATTCTTCCATTCATTGTATTGAATCATTCATGCATCATCTTTAAGGCAACCATTCGTTGTAGGTAGTCATGCATGCATCCGTACGTTCATTGAACCAGCCCATTCATGAATCATCTTTAATTATGTTCTCACATCATGCATTGAAAGTAGACGTTCATGCACCTAGCTTGAATGAATCTCCACATTCGGCTGTACCTACATGAAACATGAACACATTAATTTAAAATAGACATATTAATTTAACACATAATTTAAAATAGACAAATTTAATAAAGTCTTAAGCAAGACATATTAAATTCGGCTCAGACACCTTTAAAACATGGAATAAATCAAAACATAATTATGAGCTGTAATAATTTAAACTAAGTTAATAAAATACTTAATTATTCAACCAATAAAATAAATGAGCTGAAATGTAGCTAAATTGAGCTCGAATGAGCTGAATTAAGCTCAAATGAGCTGGTTGGAGCTGAAACGAGCTAGAGGAGCTAAAATGGAGCTGAAGTGAGCTTGCACGAGAATGCATGGATTTGAGGAAAGGTTGACTTGAGCTCCTTCTTTGGTTTTGAGCTGATTCTCATTCCAAAGTTTAATGAGTAATGCCGAAACAGCTTCTTGGAAGAGCTTAGCTCGAGCTCGGGTCATTGGCCCCTTTGGAAGCCCGATGGACTCAACACGTTGGCTTGGTGGAGCTAAGGACGTGATCACATCATTCCCCCTTCTTCAAAATGACTTGTCCTCAAGTCGAGCTGTTTGTTCACTAGAAAATATTTCTCCTTATACGACTTTCTTTGGACGAATGAGATGAAGGGTGCCACATAAATCTGAAAGAAATTTGTCATTGAATCTTGTAATTGTGGTTTGGCTATATTCTTGCCAACGAATCTGTTATCATCATATGTTTCAACAGCAAAAATCTCCTTATCAATCACGATAGATAGATCATCATCAAGAAAAATAGAACATTCAACCACAATAGGATTCAAGCAATTTTCAGTATTTAGAGTATCAACAAAAATTTCATCATCAATCAAAGAATGATAGGTAACCACATCAAAGTTCAAATTCTTTCTAAAAACCAAATCATCAACAAGGGTTCCATCAAGAATCGAATAAGGAGGAGGTGCTTTAAAATTTTCAACATTCATACCTTACTTACCTTTTGGCATAAGCGAACTCGGATCGTTGAGAACATTACCTTTTTCAACCAAAGTGAACCTTCTCTCCTTGGGAAGGTATTGAAGTCGAAGCTCATTACCCAATCCTTGAGAAACCTGAATGAAGGGTAAACACAAAGACAACTTGTGCCTTTCAAAGTGTTGTGTTGATAGTAATGAAAGAGGATACTGTCACCATGGACGATGGACTCATAGGAACATGCTAAAACACTATTCACATATTGAGCATATGTAACGATACAAGGTTCAAAAACAAGAGTTGATCTTACCTTTTCGAAATGAAAAATGAATTTCATGTGCAGCCACATAAAATGATCAAAGAACAATTTTAAATTATAATCAGAATCTTTAAATTTCAAAGGCCAAGCATCAAACAAACATAAACTTATCACACAAAAATTAGGATGCTTGAGTTCCGCACATATCAACCTAAAATAATAAATTCCAGGTTTGAACACACGAGTTTGATTACTTATTCCAAGGTGTAACAAAGGTTTCATTAAATCAAACTTGTTAAACCAATAGGATTTTCGGATACACACCAACATACATTCAAAACTCTTTTCATTCTTCAAAACGGATTTGCACAAATTCGCAAATTTTTCACAAGACAATAATTGATGCACAAAATTATCATAATCGAAAAATTTAATCGCTTTCCGTGAAAAATCGTCATCACGCACAATTAAACCTTTAGTTTGTCGATCGGACCAAACATCAACCACATTCAAAGAGTGGCAATTAATCAGGCCAAAATAAGGAGAACTTTTAAAAACTAAGTCACTAGAAACTATTTCAACAACTTTCAAACCTGGTGTCCGTGACTCGGTTGTTAAAATTTCCTTACCTTGCTTATCAAGCACTTGTGGTTGGATTTCACCTTCAATCTTACCTTCGTTGGTCAATTGGAATCGCCTCTCATTAGGAAGGTATTGAAGTTGAAATTTGTCAATCGATTCTTCAAAAACCTGAGAAGAAACAACATGAGGAAAACTCATTTGGTTAGTGGAGACAATCCTCACTTTTTCTGGTTCACTCATCTCTTTTTCTTTTGTTTCTTTTTCATCATCTTTTTCTTTTTCAATTTTTTTCTCAATCTCAATTTCTTTTCCAATTTTCTTTTCTTCGATTTCTTTTTCTCTCACTTTCATTTGGGTTACAGAGGACTTCAACCTTACTTGATCTTCAAAAACTTGCTTTGGTGTCAATGGAACGAGCGTGAAATTCTTTCCCAAATACTTGAATGTATATCGATTTGTTTATCCATCATGGATAACTCTTCGGTCATACTGCCATGGTCTTCCTAATAGTAAATGACTTGCATGCATTGGAACAACATCGCAAAGCACTTCATCTTCATATTTGCCAATTGAAAAGGTAATACGAACTTGTTTAACTACCTTGATTTCACCACCGTCATTGAGCCATTGGAGTTTATATGGACTTGGATGTTTAGTGGTTTGGAGGCCAAGTCGATCTATCATGAAGGAACTTGCCACATTAGTACAACTTCCTCCATCAATAATCAAGCTACATACCTTTCCTTGCACTTGACATCGGGAATGAAAGATATTCTCTCTTTGCGGCTCGTTTTCTGAATGTTGAATACTTAGACTTCGCTTCAAAATAAGTAACTTGTTAGAACATTCGACCATCGATTCCATACTTCAAAACAAATTTGTAAACCTTTCACAATTACCTCACTTACAAATACTCACAGTTCTCTCGAAAAGAAAAATAATATTCTCTCACACTCGTGTTTACACTCTTTATGGCTTTTTCTTTGATGTAAAACACTCGTGCCTTTTACCTCTCGACCTCGTCTCACAATTTCGTAATTTGTCTCGGTAGACTTAATTTGCTGCTTGAGGGTCAGTTTCAAAATGGTAACAAAGGGAATAATGAAATGGTGTAGGGTAGGCTGAAATGAAATAAAATTAAGGCTAAGTGTGGCGTTGGGGAAGTAGAATAAGAAAGATAAAAAAAATTTCTTGTGATCGGTACTTACAAGAATGATAAATAAATTTCCAACACTTTTTTTTCTTTTTTTTTAATACTCGAAAATTTTTTTTTACTTACAATAGAAGAAATAATACAATAGTGCCCTTTTTTTTGCACGATTTTTTTCGATTTTTTTCAATTTACGAACCTAATTCGAATTCTTCGATCTTCAACACTCCTCGTTTTCAAGCTCTGATACCAAATGACGTGATCTGGCTCGATGATGTAGAGTCGAGTCACTTGTTTGCCCGATCGTCGAGGAGAAGAGTCATTCGTTTGATGAGAAAATGTATTTTGATTAAGCGGAAGTTAGCAAAAGGGTTCAAAGGATAGGTGATGTTTGATGATTGATGTTAGGTTCGGCTTTAACAAGGAAATAAAGTTTATAATTTTTTTAAAGTTAAAATGGAGATGGTAAAGTGAACTCAAGCTGAAGAACGATTCAATACTCTATGAAGTATTGCCCCGAGACTTATATTGCTTAAGGTGAAATTGATGGATAGTCGAAGATCGACCTTGAAGAATGCCACACTAGAATGGTGATAAGTTCAAGGAGTCGGGTTGACGCCACTAGCGAGCTGGATAAGTCAGAACGAGACTCAAACGAAATAGGATAGGAGGAAACCTCACAATCAAGTTTTCAATAATCAAATTCTGTAACCTTTTACAATAAACAAGTAGGCTATTTATAATCTACTAAGGATAGCCGAATGGACAATTTGTACAAACTTAAAGGCTAAATTAATTCGGCTATAACTAAGTTAAATGAACTTCCTAATAACTATGTCTATATTCGGCTAGAAGAAGAGTGAATGGACAGCTTCATAGCTAAGTAATTGAACTTGAAGAATTGGTGAATGTACGGGTGAGCAATGGGCATGTCTAGGTTCGGCCAAGGTGTGAATGGACACTCCAAAAGATGCCTTTTGACCGAGTAGGTACTTAGGAGATCAATGGACAGCAACCGATGCATGTAAGTGAACATTCATGCATTCTTCCATTCATTGTATTGAATCATTCATGCATCATCTTTAAGGCAACCATTCGTTGTAGGTAGTCATGCATGCATCCGTACGTTCATTGAACCAGCCCATTCATGAATCATCTTTAATTGTGTTCTCACATCATGCATTGAAAGTAGACGTTCATGCACCTAGCTTGAATGAATCTCCACATTCGACTGTACCTACATGAAACATGAACACATTAATTTAAAATAGACATATTAATTTAGCACATAATTTAAAATAGACAAATTTTATAAAGTCTTAAGCAAGACATATTAAATTCGGCTAAGACACCTTTAAAACATGGAATAAATCAAAACATAATTATGAGCTGTAATAATTTAAACTAAGTTAATAAAATACTTAATTATTCAACCAATAAAATAAATCAGCTGAAATGTAGCTAAATTGAGCTCGAATGAGCTGAATTGAGCTCAAATGAGCTGGTTGGAGCTGAAACGAGCTAGAGGAGATAAAATGGAGCTGAAGTGAGCTTGCACGAGAATGCATGGATTTGAGGAAAGGTTGACTTGAGTCCTTCTTTGGTTTTGAGCTGATTCTCATTCCAAAGTTTAATGAGTAATGTCGAAACAGCTTCTTGGAAGAGCTTAGCTCGAGCTCGGGTCATTGGCCCTTTTGGAAGCCCGATGGACTCAACACGTTGGCTTGGTGGAGCTAGGGACATGATCACGTCAGCTGGACAGCTCCTTTAATACATGTTTTTTTGCTCTTTAATTTCATTCCCATTTCCATGCACCTTCAAAGTACATGCATGGCTGGATGCATGTTTCCTTAAATGTCATGCAACAATTTAAATTCGGCAGCAGCCTCTTTAATGCATTCCAGCATGCTTTCATTAATGTCATCCATGCACCAAGTACACATTAAATTCGGCATCAACCACTGATACGAGCTCGTTTCGGACGATGTGACGAGTCGTAATAAATCCCGATCGAAATTAGGTAGTGTCGGTTTAAAAACGGTTTCAAGCCTTTGAGTTTTAACGATTTAACAACTTAGAAAGCAATAAGGAAGTTTGATGGTTTCCAATGAAACAAGAACGAACCCTTATTAGCAAATAAGGACCCGGGCTTAAGGTTTCAAAGAAAATAAAGGAAATGGTAGATAAAACCGAGACCCTCTATTTAGCAAAATAGGAACCTTCGGTATAGTTGGAACGCCACACCTTATGGTGATAAGTTCGAATCAAAGTCAGATTGACGCCACTTGCTAGGATAAGTCAATTGAGCTTTGGAGAATAAAGAGAGTGAGTAAACTCACCAATAATATATTTCATTCAGAAAATTGTCAAAAGTCCTTTTACAAGAAATTAAGCAACTATTTATAGATTTTCTACTAGTAGCCGAATGGACAAGTTCAAGACTTAATTTCTAAGTAAACAATGAACTAAAATTCAGCTTTAATTTCATGAATGGAGTCCTATGTAGGTTCGGCTGAATGAGAGCTCCAATAGTCATCTTCTAGATGGGCAATTGAACCTTGAAC
The DNA here is from genome assembly GCA_008044935.1 of Gossypium turneri. Taxonomy (NCBI): domain Eukaryota; kingdom Viridiplantae; phylum Streptophyta; class Magnoliopsida; order Malvales; family Malvaceae; genus Gossypium; species Gossypium turneri. Next base: position 31,399,242 of record CP032579.1, read on the forward strand.
ATCTTGAATGTGCATGAATAGGCTAGATTCGGACAATGAGCATGAATAGGCTCATTTAAGTTGCATCTTTTGGCTAAAAGTTACCAGCAATTAATGGGTACATGAGCAGCCATATTAGGTGTGAAAGGACGGTTTTGAAGAGCCTTGAAGTGTGAACACCTTGAACTGAATGGCCACAATGTATCCAGCCATGTGAAAGAAATAAATAACAACTTTGAAGAATGAAAAATCATCTCTTTTGCCGAATGGTCACCTAAAGAACTCCAAAAATCAGCACACCATTTTTAATGTAGTTCATGCATGTATCGCTAGGTGCATTGAACCAATCATGCATGCATCTTGTTTAATGCACATTCGGCCAACCTTCCCCATGCACCCTCAAATTTGGCTGAACCTAAAACAAAACAAATAAACTTCATTAATTTGTCCCAATTCAGCTGAAAATAATATGAACATAATAATTAACATTAGAACAAATTAAATTAAAGCTAAACAAGACATATTAATTCGGCTAGACATAATTAAAACATGTCTTATGTTCAGACCAATTAAAAGACATCTAGACATATTCAATTCAACTAAAATGACATATTAAACACTTGTAATAATTAGAGACATATTTAAAAGCTGTAGTAAAACTTAATTAAGTGCTTATTTAAATGGTCCAAAAATTCCAGCAATAATTAATTAGCTGGAACAAAATTCAACTTCAAAGAAGTTAAAAATGTTCAGCTCGTCTCTAAGCTCCTTGATATCGTTTTTCTCAATTCGTTCCACAAGTGCTGAAATAGCATCTTTGAATCGTTTAGCTCTAGCTCGCGTTATCGGACCAAGAGGTAACTTAATGTCTTCTTGTTCGTTCTCTACTTGGTTCGTAGGCAAGCTCACATCATTCCCCTCCTCTTCAGAACGATTTGTCCTCAAATCGAATTCTGCATCAAACGGAGACAAATCAGAAACATTAAAGGTCGCACTAACATTATATTCACCAGGCAAGTCCAACTTATAAGAATTATCGTTAATTCGTTCAAGGACTTGAAACGGTCCATCCCCTCTCGGAAGAAGTTTTGATCGTCGTTGCACAGGAAATCTCTCCTTGCGCATATGTAACCACACCCAATCTCCCGGTTCGAACACAACTCGTTTACGACCTTTGTTAGCATGTTGCTCATAGTTCTTGGTCTTGGCCTCAATATTGTCTCGAACTCGTTGGTGTAATTGTTTGACGAAATCAGCTTTGCGCTTCCCATCTACATGAACAAGTTGATTAGAAGGCAATGGCATTAAATCAAGTGGTGTTAATGGATTGAAACCATAGACAATTTCAAAAGGAGAAAATTTGGTAGCTGAATGAACAGCTCGATTATACGCAAACTCCACATGTGGTAAGCATTCTTCCCAAGCCTTCAAATTCTTTCGAATAATAGCTCGAAGCAATGTAGACAGAATCCGGTTGACCACTTCGGTTTGGCCGTCCGTTTGCGGATGGCAAGTAGTTGAAAACAGCAACTTCGTTCCAAGACGCCCCCATAGTGTCCTCCAAAAATGGCTAAGAAACTTCGCGTCACGATCGGATACTATCGTTCTAGGCATGCCATGCAACCTGACCACTTCTTTAAAAAATAAGTTAGCAATATTAACGGCATCATCAGTTTTATGACATGCTATAAAATGGGCCATTTTTGAGAACCTATCTACAACTACAAAAATTGAATCTCGGCCATTTTTACTTCTTGGTAAACCTAGCACGAAATCCATTGAGATATCGAACCAAGGAGTTTCGGGAATGGGCAATGGTTTATACAAACCGTGGGGCTTAATTCGTGACTTAGCCCGTTTGCACGCAATGCATCTATTACAAAATCGTTCGACATCCCGTCGCATCTTAGGCCAAAAGAAATGTTCGTTGAGTGTGGCTAAAGTCTTGGCAACTCCGAAGTGCCCCATTAATCCACCACTATGCGCTTCCTCAATCAACACCTCTCGAACGGACCCTTGGGGTATACAAAGCTTTCCTTCTCGGAATAAGTAGCCATCATGTCGATAGTACTTTTCGTAAGCTCCTTTTTCGCATAACCTGAAATGTTCACCAAAGTCAGCATCGTTGACATATAAATCTTTAAGAAATACAAACCCCATTAACTTTGCATCCAAAATATTTAGCAACGCATACCTTCGAGATAGTGCATCAGCCACTACGTTTTCCTTACCTTTCTTATATTTAATAACGTAGGGAAAAGATTCGAGAAATTCTACCCACTTAGCGTGCCGCTTATTCAACTTGTGCTGCCCCTTTAAATACTTCAAGGACTCATGGTCGGTGTGTATGACGAATTCCTTGGGCCAAAGATAGTGTTGCCACGTTTCTAAGGCTCGGATCAATGCGTAGAGCTCCTTGTCATACGTCGGGTAGTTTAGGACGGCACCATTGAGTTTCTCGCTAAAATAGGCAATAGGACGACCATCTTGCATCAACACAGCTCCAATGCCTAAACCTGATGCATCACATTCTAACTCGAAAGTTTTATCAAAATTAGGCAAAGCTAATAACGGTGCATGAGTTAGACAATCTTTAATTTTCAGAAAAGATTTTTCTTGTTCCTCTCCCCAAACGAAGTTGGAATTCTTACGAATAACTCCAGTCAAGGGTGCGGCTAAGGTGCTGAAGTTTGGCACGAATCGTCGGTAAAAGCTTGCTAAGCCATGGAAGCTTCGAACTTGGGAGACATTCGTCGGACGGGGCCATTCTTGAATCGCCTTGACCTTCTCTTGATCGACTTCAAGGCCCTCCGAACTAACAACGAAACCTAAAAACACAACCTTGTTAGTGCAAAAATCACATTTCTTCAAATTAGCATACAAGGTTTCTTTCCTCAAAACCTCCAAAACAGCTTTTAAATGTAAAACATGTTCATCCAAATTTTTACTATAGATCAATATATCATCGAAGTATACTACGCAAAATTAACCAATAAAAGGCCTCAAAACGTGATTCATAAGCCTCATGAATGTACTCGGGGCGTTTGTTAAGCCAAAGGGCATAACGAGCCATTCGTAAAGCCCATGCTTTGTTTTGAAAGCAGTCTTCCACTCGTCTCCCTCGCGCATCCGTATTTGGTGATAACCACTTTTAAGATCGATTTTTGAAAACAAACTTGCGCCACTTAGTTCATCAAGCATATCATCCAATCGCGGTATAGGGTGACGATACTTAATGGTTATCTTATTATTGCACGGCAGTCCACACACATCCTCCACGTTCCATCCTTCTTCGGAACAAGCAAAACAGGCACGGCGCATGGACTAAGGCTTTCACGCACATAGCCTTTTTCAAGAAGTTCGTTCACTTGCTTTTGTAGTTCTTTCGTCTCTTTGGGATTGCTTCGATAAGCAGGACGGTTCGGAATAGCAGCCCCCAGCACCAAGTCTATTTGGTGTTCAATTCCACGAATAGGTGGCAACCCACTCGGAATTTCTTCCGGGAAAACATCTTTAAAATCCTGCAACACAGACAAAACAGAAGGAGGTATCTTATCATCAAATTCGTTAGTACCAAATAAGCTTTCCTTGTACAAAAGAACCAACAAAGGTTGCTTTAGCAACATCGATTTTCGAACTTCCCTCTCTTTTACATACAAACTCTTTTTTTCATTCTCATCACTCTTTTCTTTTTCTTTTGAATCACTCTCTCTTTTTTTGTCACTCATGTTTTTGTTTTTCTTCTTTTCAATCTTTTGCTCTCGCTCATTTTCTTTTGATTTTTCAATTGAACTCCTCATTTTGAGCTGATCCTCGTAAACTTGTTTCGGTGATAATGGAGCTAACGTCACCATTCGCCCCATATGTTTGAAAGAAAAACGGTTCGTGTATCCATCATGAATTGCTCGTTTATCGAATTGCCAAGGCCGTCCCAAAAGAAGATGCCCCGCATGCATCGGCACAACGTCACACATCACTTCATCTTGATATTTTCCAATTGTGAACGAGATAAGCACTTGCTTTGTTACCTTCAATTCTCCACCATCGTTAAGCCATTGGAGTTTATACGGATGGGGATGTTTGGTGGTGGCCAATCCGAGTTTTTCCACCATTAACGTACTAGCCACGTTTGTACAGCTTCCACCATCGATTATAACGCAACAAATCTTACCTTGCACTTGACATCGCGTATGGAAGATATTTTCGCGTTGTTGATCATTTTCGGCACCTTGCAAAGTGAGACTTCTTTTCACCACCAATATTTCTCCATTTTCGGCTTGTTCAACATCCTCCTCATCTTCGGTTTGTTCAATGGCCTCCTTCTCTTGTTCACTTTCGGATTCGATCTCGCCATCATCTCGAACAAACATCACATTTCGATTTGGGCATTGGCTCGCGATGTGGCCCCTTCCAAGACATTTGAAGCACTTGATGTCTCGGGATCTACTTGGTTGGGCATCCATCTTTCCTTTACTCGATTCGGCCATTGGTTTATTGAATTTGGTAGCTCCACTTACTTCTTTATTTCGACTCGGCAAGTCTCGTTTGTTGGTCCCTTGCCCCCACCTAGTCGTAGAAGAAGTATTAGGGAAAGAACGGAACGTACCTTTTCTTTTTAATTGTTTTTCAACCTTTATGGCCATATGGACCATATCAATGACCTCGACATAATGGTGTAGCTCCACAATATTTGCAATATCTCGGTTAAGGCCGGCGAGAAATCGAGCCATGGTGGCTTCTCGATCTTCCTCCACATCGGCGCGGATCATGGCCACTTCCATTTCCTTGTAGTAATCCTCCACGCTTCGTTGGCCTTGAGTTAAGCTTTGGAGCTTTTGATACAACTCCCGGTGATAGTAAGCAGGAATGAATCGCTTTCTCATTATGGCTTTCATTTCCGCCCATGTAGACACGGGACGTTCGCCATTACGTCTTCGGCTCATCGTGAGTTGATCCCACCATATTATGGCATAGTCAGAGAATTCTATGGCAGCTAACTTCACCTTTTTACTTTCGAAATAGTTGTGGCACTCGAAAACTAGCTCAACCTTTTTCTCCCATTCAAGATAGGCCTCGGGATCCGACCTTCCTTGGAAAGCAGGAATCGCCATTTTAATGTTCTTCAAATCATCATCAGGCCGCTCTCGATCTCTTTGTCCCCGTGCTCGTTGGCCTTGTCGCCTTGCACTTTGTCGCGAAGCTCGGTCACTTTCAACGTCACTTGCTTCATATAAATCATTTGCATGTTGCCATGGACGTTCTTGCTCTCTTCTCGGAATAGGAGGGGTGTTGGCACGTTGGCTTCGTTCTTCCATTTGTTCCATTCGCTCATGGAGAGAATCAAATTGGGGTTGGAACAATCGGGAGATCTCTCGTACAATTGCTTGCACTTGAAGATCAGGCACTCCACCTCCGGGAACATTCCTTCTCGGTTGAAGGTTGGCTCCTCCACCCGCGGCATTTGAAGCTCCTCCACTCGTTGCTCGTCGTTCCGGGCTCCTAGACATGATGATTAAAATTAAGAAGATTTTTCCTCACCACAAAAGACCTCACAATTTCGCTCGCAAGAAAAGAATTCACTCCTCTCGTGTTTCACTCGATTTTTGGCTTTTAACTTGATGTAACTCTCTTGCCTTTTACCTCTCAAATCCAAATCTCGATATTCTAGAAAGCTACTTTGATTTATCCACACTTGTGGGTCGGCTTCAAGGGGCTAAACAAAGGAATATGATATGGTTTAGGTAGGCTCGAAGAAAGGTTTGAAGATGTGACGTAAAATTTTTTTTTAATAGAGTGAAATTTCACTAAGAGGGGTATAAAGGAGTGTAGAATGTGATTTTGAAAAAAATTTTGTTGAAGTGTTTCCAGACTCTTTTTTTTTTTTGCGGATCTTTCACGTTCTTTTCGTCCGCACCTAGACCGTATGCAATTTTTTTTTTCAATTCGAAATTCTCTTCTTTTTTTTTCTTCTTTTTTTCCAATGAATTTTCGTAATATATATATTCCTTTTTTTTCGATTTTTTTTCGAATTTGTTTTTTTTTGAAACTACGAATACGTACCTAATTTAACTAGCTCTGATACCAACTGATACGAGCTCGTTTCGGACGATGTGACGAGTCGTAATAAATCCCGATCGAAATTAGGTAGTGTCGGTTTAAAAACGGTTTCAAGCCTTTGAGTTTTAACGATTTAACAACTTAGAAAGCAATAAGGAAGTTTGATGGTTTCCAATGAAACAAGAACGAACCCTTATTAGCAAATAAGGACCCGGGCTTAAGGTTTCAAAGAAAATAAAGGAAATGGTAGATAAAACCGAGACCCTCTATTTAGCAAAATAGGAACCTTCGGTATAGTTGGAACGCCACACCTTATGGTGATAAGTTCGAATCAAAGTCAGATTGACGCCACTTGCTAGGATAAGTCAATTGAGCTTTGGAGAATAAAGAGAGTGAATAAACTCACCAATAATATATTTCATTCAGAAAATTGTCAAAAGTCCTTTTACAAGAAATTAAGCAACTATTTATAGATTTTCTACTAGTAGCCGAATGGACAAGTTCAAGACTTAATTTCTAAGTAAACAATGAACTAAAATTCAGCTTTAATTTCATGAATGGAGTCCTATGTAGGTTCGGCTGAATGAGAGCTCCAATAGTCATCTTCTAGATGGGCAATTGAACCTTGAACATCTTGAATGTGCATGAATAGGCTAGATTCGGACAATGAGCATGAATAGGCTCATTTAAGTTGCATCTTTTGGCTAAAAGTTACCAGCAATTAATGGGTACATGAGCAGCCATATTAGGTGTGAAAGGACAGTTTTGAAGAGCCTTGAAGTGTGAACACCTTGAACTGAATGGCCACAATGTATCCAGCCATGTGAAAGAAATAAATAACAACTTTGAAGAATGAAAAATCATCTCTTTTGCCGAATGGTCACCTAAAGAACTCCAAAAATCAGCACACCATTTTTAATGTAGTTCATGCATGTATCGCTAGGTGCATTGAACCAATCATGCATGCATCTTGTTTAATGCACATTCGGCCAACCTTCCCCATGCACCCTCAAATTTGGCTGAACCTAAAACAAAACAAATAAACTTCATTAATTTGTCCCAATTCAGCTGAAAATAATATGAACATAATAATTAACATTAGAACAAATTAAATTAAAGCTAAACAAGACATATTAATTCGGCTAGACATAATTAAAACATGTCTTATGTTCAGACCAATTAAAAGACATCTAGACATATTCAATTCAACTAAAATGACATATTAAACACTTGTAATAATTAGAGACATATTTAAAAGCTGTAGTAAAACTTAATTAAGTGCTTATTTAAATGGTCCAAAAATTCCAGCAATAATTAATTAGCTGGAACAAAATTCAACTTCAAAGAAGTTAAAAATGTTCAGCTCGTCTCTAAGCTCCTTGCTATCGTTTTTCTCAATTCGTTCCACAAGTGCTGAAATAGCATCTTTGAATCGTTTAGCTCTAGCTCGCGTTATCGGACCAAGAGGTAACTTAATGTCTTCTTGTTCGTTCTCTACTTGGTTCGTAGGCAAGCTCACATCAACCACTTCCTTTAATGCCGTCTATGTTCCTGCATATTAAGAACATTTAATCATCAGCTCCTACAACAATTAAATTCTGCTGGATTAAAACATCATTAAATTCGGCAGCCTCCTTTAATACATAATTAACTCATGCATGAAACAAAACAAGTTAATTAACACATTAATTTCGGCTGGAGTAGGAAACATTAAAAACAATAGCAGCAAAACACATTAAGTAGCAGCATTAAATTCATCCAAACATATTTATAACATGTAGCAGCTATAGACATAATTTAAACACTTAATTAATTAAGTACTTAATTAGGTCATAATTAAAATACTTAATTAATTAGTTGTCCAGATTTTTTTTAAACAAATTAATACCCATCATTTATTTGAGCTGAATTAAATAAATAAACTAACTTATTCAATTTATTCCAGCAAATAAAAATTGTAAGAATTAAAATAAACTCAAAATGTGTAAACCGAGCCCATTGAGCTGGAAACGAGCTAAACAGAGCTCAACGAGATGGAATTGAGCTAATTCAGCTCACATGAGTTTGTAAGCAATGCCTATGAAGCTGGTCCAAAAATGTGCCGGGGCGTGGTCGTATCATCCCCTCCCTCTTTAAGGCGATTTGTCCTCAAATCGTGCCTACTTGCTCGTGAAAAATATTCTTCGTCACGAACCCCTTTGCTGATGATTGGGACAAAGTAGCTCCCAAGAACCTGAAAATTAATCATAACTCGAAAAGAAAACATATTGTATTCATGCCCTCCCTCTTTAAGAGGAAACCAATTTAGAGTGTCACCTACACGAGAATGGAATGAATTAGTGACACTAAGAATTATAAACACAAATGATCTTTTCAGATTCTTATTCAAAATTGGGACGTTTAACCCAATGCCGGGATCAAAAATGAAAATCGACTTTACCCTTCCAAAATGAATCAAAAAGTTCATAGATAGAAACTGATACGAGCTCGTTTCAGAAGATGTGACGAGTCGTAATAATTCCCGATCAAAATTAGGTAGTGTCGGTTTAGAACGGTTTCAAGCCTTTGAGTTTTAAAGTGATTGACTTGGAAACAAAGATGTTTGATAGGTTGTTGTTTGCTGTAAAATTCAATGAAACAAGAACGAACCCTTACTAACAAATAAGGACCCGGGCTTAAAGGTTTCAAAGAAAGAAAAGGTAATAGGATAAAAACTGAGACCCTCTATTTAGCAAAATAGGAACCTACGGTATGAAGAACGCCACACCAACGGTGATAAGTTCGGAACAAAGTCAGATTGACGCCACTCGTTGAAGATAAGTCAATTTGAGCTTTGGAGAATAAAGAGAGTGAATTAAACTCACTAAAATTATATTTCATTCAGAAATTTGTCAAAAGTCCTTTTACAAGAAATTCAACAACTATTTATAGCCTTTCTACTAGTAGCCGAATGGACAAATTCAAGACTTAGTTTCTAAGTAAACAATGAACTAAAATTCAGCATGAATGCACAATTATTAGCCCATGTAGATTCGGCTGAATGAGAGCTCCAATGGTCATCTTCTAGATGGGCAAATGCACCTTAAACATCTTGGATGTGCATGAATGGGCTAGGTTCGGTCAATGAGCATAAATAGACTCATTTAAGTTGCATCTTTTGGCTGAAAAGTGACCAGCAATTAATAGGAACATGAGCAGTCATTTGGAGTGTGAAAGCAAAGCTTTGAAGAGTCTTAGAGTGTGAACACCATGAACCGAATAGCCAAAAGATTTCCAGCAATGTGAAAGAAATAAATAACAACTTTGAAGAATGAAAAATCATCTCTTTTGCCGAATGGTCACCTAAAGAACTCCAAAAATCAGCACACTATTTTTAATGTAGTTCATGCATGTATCGCTAGGTGCATTGAATCAAACATGCATGCATCTTGTTTAATGCACATTCGGCCAACCTTCCCCATGCACCCTCACATTTGGCTGAACCTAAACAAAACAAATAAACTTCATTAATTTGTCCCAATTCAGCTGAATATAATATGAACATAATAATTAACATTAGAACAAATTAAATTAAAACTAAACAAGACATATTAATTCGGCTAGGCATAATTAAAACATGTTTTATGTTCAGACCAATTTAAAGACATCTAGACATATTCAATTCAGCTAAAAATGACATATTAAACACTTGTAATAATTAGAGACATATTTAAAAGCTGTAGTAAAACTTAATTTAAGTGCTTATTTAAATGGTCCAAAAATTCCAGCAACAATTAATTAGCTAGAACGAAATTCAACTTCAAAGAAATTGAAAATGTTCAGCTCGTCTCTAAGCTCTTTGCTATCTTTTTCCTCAATTCGCTCCACAAGTGCTGAAATAGCATCATTGAATCGTTTAGCTCTAGCTCTCGTTATCGGACCAAGAGGTAACTTAATGTCTTCTTGTTCGTTCTCTACTTGGTTCGTAGGCAAGCTCACATCATTCCCCTCCTCTTCAGAACGATTTGTCCTCAAATCGAATTCTGCATCAAACGGAGACAAATCAGAAACATTAAAGGTCGCACTAACATTATATTCACCAGGTAAGTCCAACTTATAAGAGTTATCGTTAATTCGTTCAAGGACTTGAAACGGTCCATCCCCTCTCGGAAGAAGTTTAGATCGTCGTTGCATAGGAAATCTCTCCTTGCGCATATGCAACCACACCCAATCTCTTGGCTCGAACACAACTCGTTTACGACCTTTGTTAACATGTTGTTCATAGTTCTTGGTCTTTGCCTCAATGTTGTCTCAAACTCGTTGGTGCAATTGCTTGACGAAATCAGCTTTACGCTTTCCATCTACATGCACAAATTGGTTAGAAGGCAATGGCATTAAATCAAGTGGTGTTAATGGATTGAAACCATAAACGATTTCAAAAGGAGAAAATTTGGTAGCTGAGTGAACAGCTTGATTGTACGTAAACTCCACATGCGGTAGACATTCTTCCCAAGCCCTCAAATTTTTCCTAATGATAGCTCGAAGCAATGTAGACAAAATTCGGTTAACCACTTCGGTTTGGCCGTCCGTTTGCGGATGGCAAGTGGTTGAAAACAGCAACTTCGTTCCAAGACACCCCCATAGCGTCCTCCAGAAATGGCTAAGGAATTTTGCGTCTCGGTCGGACACGATTGTTCTAGGCATGCCATGCAACCTGACCACCTCTTTGAAAAATAAGTTAGCAATATTAACGGCATCATCAGTTTTATGACATGCTATAAAATGGGCCATTTTTGAGAACCTATCTACAACCACAAATATTGAATCTCGGCCATTTTTACTCCTTGGTAAACCTAGCACGAAATCCATTGAGATATCGGACCAAGGGGTTTCGGGAATGGGCAATGGTTTATACAAACCGTGGGGCTTTATTCGCGACTTAGCCCGTTTGCAAGCAATGCATCGATTACAAAACCGTTCTACATCTCTTCGTATCTTAGGCCAAAAGAAATGTTCATGGAGTGGAGCTAAAGTCTTAGCAACACCAAAGTGCCCCACTAATCCTCTGCTATGAGCTTCTTCGATCAACACTTCTCGTACAAAACCTTGGGGTATACAAAGCTTCCCTTCTCGGAATAAGTACCCATCATGTCGATAGTACTTCTCGTAAGCTCCCTTTGCACATAACCTAAAGAATTCACCAAAGTCAGCATAGTTGACATATAAATCTTTAAGAAATACAAACCCCATTAACTTTGCATCCAAAATATTTAGCAACGCATACCTTCGAGATAGTGCATCAGCCACTACGTTTTCCTTACCTTTCTTATATTTAATAACGTAGGGAAAAGATTCGAGAAATTCTACCCACTTAGCGTGCCGCTTATTCAACTTGTGCTGCCCTTTCAAATACTTCAAGGACTCATGGTCGGTGTGTATGACGAATTCCTTGGGCCAAAGATAGTGTTACCATGTTTCTAAGGCTCGGATCAACGAATAAAGCTCCTTGTCATACGTTGGATAGTTTAAGACAGCACCATTGAGTTTCTCGCTAAAATAGGCAATAGGACGACTGTCTTGCATCAACACAGCTCCAATGCCTAAACCTGATGCATCACATTCTAACTCGAAAGTTTTATCAAAATTAGGCAAAGCTAATAACAGTGCATGGGTTAGACAATCTTTAATTTTCAAAAAGGATTTTTCTTGCTCCTTTCCCCATACGAAGTTGGAATTCTTACGAATAACTCCAGTCAAGGGTGCGGCTAAGGTGCTGAAGTTTGGCACGAATCGTTGGTAAAAGCTTGCTAAGCCGTGGAAACTTCGAACTTGGGAGATGTTTGTCAGACGGGGCCATTCTTGGATCGCCTTGACCTTCTCTTGATCAACTTCAAGGCCCTCCGAACTAACAACGAAACCTAAAAACACAACCTTGTTAGTGCAAAAATCACATTTCTTCAAATTAGCATACAAGGTTTCTTTCCTCAAAACCTCCAAAACAGCTTTTAAATGTAAAACATGTTCATCCAAATTTTTACTATAAACTAATATATCATCAAAATATACTACGCAAAATCTACCAATAAAAGGTCTTAACATGATACGAGCTCGTTTTGGAAGATTGACGAGTCGTAATATGTTCCTGATCGAATTTAGGTAGTGTCGGTTTAATTCAAATTCAATCTTTTGAGTTATAACGGTTTAACAACTTAGAAAGCAATAAGGAAGTTTGATGGTTTCCAATGAAACAAGAACGAACCCTTATTAGCAAATAAGGACCCGGGCTTAAAGGTTTCAAAGAAAATAAAGGAAATGGTAGATAAAATCGAGACCCTCTATTTAGCAAAATAGGAACCTTCGGTATAGTTGGAACGCCACACCTTATGGTGATAAGTTCGAATCAAAGTCAGATTGACGCCACTTGCTAGGATAAGTCAATTAAGCTTTGGAGAATAAAGAGAGTGAATAAACTCACCAATAATATATTTCATTCAAAAATTTGGCAAAAAGTCCTTTTACAAGAAATTAAGCAACTATTTATAGTCTAATGTCTAGTAGCCGAATGGACATGTTCTAGACTTAGTTCCTAAGCAAACATTGAACAAAAATGGCCAATGTAGGTTCGGCTGAATGATGACCATACATGAAGCTTCCACATTAAGCAAATGAATCTTAGAGGTGCATGTAGCAGCTACATTCGGCTAATGTGCTTAAATGAGCATTCAATAGGCAACTTTTGCTAAAAAATTACCAATAATAAAGAGGGTACTTGAGCAGCCATATTAGGTGTGAATGGACGGTTTTGAAGAGCCTTGAAGTGTGAACACCTTGAACCGAATGGCCACAATGTATCCAGCCATGTGAAAGAAATAAATGGTAGCTTGAAAAATTATCTCTCTTTGCCGAATGGTCACTTAGAGAACTTCAAAAATCAGCACACCAATTTTAATGTAGTTCATGCATATATTGCTAGGTGCATTGAATCAAACATGCATGCATCTTATTTAATGCACATTCGGCCAACCTTCCCCATGCATCCTCACATTCGGCTGAACCTAAACAAAACAAATAAACTTCATTAATTTGTCCCAATTCAGCTGAATATAATATAAACATAATAATTAACATTAGAACAAATTAAATTAAAACTAAACAAGACATATTAATTCGGCTAGGCATAATTAAAACATGTCTTATGTTCAGACCAATTTAAAGACATCTAGACATATTCAATTCAGCTAAAAATGACATATTAAACACTTGTAATAATTAGAGACATATTTAAAAGCTGTAGTAACACTAAATTAAGGCTTATTTAAATGGTCCAAAAATTCCAGCAGCAAATTAATTAGCTGGAACGAAATTCAACTTCAAAGAAGTTGAAAATGTTCAGCTCATCTCTAAGCTCTTTGCTATCATTTTCCTCAACTCGTTCCACCATTGCTGAGATAGCATCTTTGAATCGTTTAGCTCGAGCTCGCGTTATCGGACCAATGGGCAGCTTGATGGCTTCTTGTTCGTTCTCCACTTGGTTCGTAGGCAAGCTCACATCATTCCCCTCCTCTTCAGAATGATTTGTCCTCAAATCGAATTCTGCATCAAACGGAGACAAATCAGTAACATTAAAGGTCGCACTAACATTATATTCACCAGGCAAGTCCAACTTATAAGAATTATCGTTAATTCGTTCAAGGACTTGAAACGGTCCATCCCCTCTCGGAAGAAGTTTTGATCGTCGTTGCACAGGAAATCTCTCCTTGCGCATATGTAACCACACCCAATCTCCCGGTTCGAACACAACTCGTTTACGACCTTTGTTAGCATGTTGCTCATAGTTCTTGGTCTTGGCCTCAATATTGTCTCGAACTCGTTGGTGCAATTGCTTGACAAAATCAGCTTTGCGCTTCCCATCTACATGAACAAGTTGATTAGAAGGCAATGGCATTAAATCAAGTGGTGTTAATGGATTGAAACCATAGACAATTTCAAAAGGAGAAAATTTGGTAGCTGAATGAACAGCTCGATTATACGCAAACTCCACATGTGGTAAGCATTCTTCCCAAGCCTTTAAATTCTTTCGAATAATAGCTCGAAGCAATGTAGACAGAATCCGATTGACCACTTTGGTTTGGCCGTCCGTTTGCGGATGGCAAGTGGCTGAAAACAGCAGCTTCGTTCCAAGACGCCCCCATAGTGTCCTTAAAAAATGGCTAAGAAACTTCGCGTCACGATCGGATACTATCGTTCTAGGCATGCCATGCAACCTGACCACTTCTTTAAAAAATAAGTTAGCAATATTAACGGCATCATCAGTTTTATGACATGCTATAAAATGGGCCATTTTTGAGAACCTATCCACAACTACAAAAATTGAATCTCGGCCACTTTTACTTCTTGGTAAACCTAGCACGAAATCCATTGAGATATCAGACCAAGGGGTTTCGGGAATGGGAAATGGTTTATACAAACCGTGGGGCTTTATTCGTGACTTAGCCCGTTTGCAAGCAATGCATCGATTATAAAACCGTTCTACATCTCTTCGCATCTTGGGCCAAAAGAAATGTTCATGGAGTGTAGCTAAAGTCTTAGCAACACCAAAGTGCCCCATTAATCCTCCGCTATGAGCTTCTTCGATCAACACTTCTCGTACAGAACCTTGGGGTATACAAAGCTTTCCTTCTCGGAATAAGTACCCATCATGTCGATAGTACTTCTCGTAAGCTCCTTTTTCGCATAACCTGAAATGTTCACCAAAGTCAGCATCGTTGACATATAAGTCTTTGAGAAATACAAACCCCATCAATTTTGCATCCAAAACGTTTAGTAAAGTGATACGAGCCAGCTTAGCAAAGACACACAAGCAAGTGAGGATGCTGATTTGAAGGTTCCCTTGGGCCCAATTACTCGTTCACGAGCAAAGAAATTTAAGGAAGCCCTTTCTGCCCTGGTGAATTAAGCATGGAACGAATGCTTGAGTGTTACCCAAAATTCAGGCCCAATTCATCTTTTGGTCCAAGAACCTTGAGGGAGTTTAATATGATACCAATTTTAATCATTAATTATTTATGTTTTCCACAGCTTAATTTCGTGTTATTCAATTCTGTTAGTCCATATTTTAATTCTAGATGTTCTTAGTTAAGTTAGTTGTTGGTTATATTAACTATTTTCCTACATGATAATTATGTCTTAAAACTAGTCATTGGATATGTCTATTTTTACTATAGAATTATTAGTATGATTAATGTGTCCTAATAAGTCGTTTAAATGTGTCCTAATAGGTGTATTAAGAAGCTGATTAAATACTTCCAGAATATTCAAGAGATAAGCCATGAATTAGGTACATATAAACAATCTTTTGAAGATGAAAAGGGAGCATGAAGGTGTCCATTCGTGAAGGCTTAAACACCAAGGATACATGCACGATTTTGGGGCAATGGAGAGAATAACTCTTGCATTTATGGAGCTTTGAAGATTCATGCACACCAAGGGGGCTTAATATGACCGTTCGTATAGATGCATGTTTGTCCAAGTGCATGTACGTCCAAGGGGGGAGTTTAGTGATAAATTTGGAACAAAGAATCTGCCAATGCATTGAACCATGAGTTTTCTTCAAGACTAAGGGTTCATTTACTTATCAAAGGATATTTCGGCCATGCATGAATCCATCACATTTAGGCACCTAATTTAATGTTGTGTGTGAACAAATTTATGTCTAATGTGACCAATTAGATACCCAAAACTGAATGGTCATTTTGTGTGCCTATATAAGGCTTTGTAATAGGACATTTTGAGGTTAATGAACCTTTATCTAAGTGAGATTATTATAGAGTTTTCACTCTTCTTTCTTTTACAAATTCGAGTTGACTTATCAACACTGTTTGTGGCGTCAATCCGATTGTCTACTATCCTTTGATATTGTCGGTTCCTAACTCTTCGTTAGTTAGTGGGTCGCAATCCTGAATCGCACTATCCTTAGCCTATTTCGAACCTATCTTTACCCAACTTAATCTAAGTTTTTATTTTCCCTTAGCAACGATCATTTACTTATCGAACATCCTTTCCAACCAACGGGCCTTGTTCGTATCAGGTGGTATCAGAGCCAGTCGCTAAGTCAGGAAATCAACGTGAGTTAGAAAGGAAATTTGAAAAAAAAATTTGAAAAAAAAGAGAGAAAATTTGAAAAGAAAAAAAAATTGTATACGGTTTAGGTGCGGACGAAAAGAACGTGAAAGATCCGTAAAAAAAAAAGAGTCTGGAGACACTTCAACAAAAATTTTTCCAGAATCACATCCTACACTCTCTTATATCCCTCTTCGTGAAATTTCACGCTATTTAAAAAAAAAAATTTTCTCGTTTTACCCTTGCACCCAGAAATCCTCAAAAACCCTCCCAAACCCCATTTACATCCTTTTGAATCAATTTTGTGGAAAAAAAATACCAAAATACCCTCTGATCTTTCCCTTTCCAAAACCTTCATCTTTTAAAAGACCGATTGCTACATTTCTATGTTGATAAAGTCACGGGAAATTTGTTTAAGAAACTCGAGTGAAAACTAGAGAGGAAAAAGGCACGAGTGGTGAGCTTATAAGAGTGAGTAAAAGCCAATTGAGTGAAAATTCTTTGGAGCGTATTGTGAGGTCTTTGAAAGAGTGTGACAATTATGTCCCGAAGTCCAACTCGAGAAGGAAACAATATGGGAGATGCTCCTCCAAATCTCCAAGTGCAAGCAATAATAAGAGAAATGCAAAGAATGTTGCGAGAAGAACTTGAGCCAATTCATGAAAG
Source organism: Gossypium turneri (assembly GCA_008044935.1). Classification (NCBI taxonomy): domain Eukaryota; kingdom Viridiplantae; phylum Streptophyta; class Magnoliopsida; order Malvales; family Malvaceae; genus Gossypium; species Gossypium turneri. The sequence goes on from CP032579.1 coordinate 31,416,042, forward strand.
GCTTGAGCAAGTAGAAGAACATTCACAACGTGGCCAATATCCTCCTGAATTAAGGCGAGGCCGAGAACCAATTATGCCCCGACGAAATGCTTTTTATGATCATCAAGAGCAAGCAAGTGACCACGAGTCTAATTTAGAAGAAAGGCCGCAAGATCGTAGACGCCGTCCGCATCGTGTCCGAGATCGAGTGGATGATAACTTAAACAACATCAAGTTGTCTATTCCACCCTTTCAAGGAAGAACTGATCCAGAAGTCTACTAGATTGGGAAAGGAAGGTGGACCTTATCTTTGAGTGTCACAACTATTCAGAAAGTAAGAAAGTCAAGTTGGCGGCGATAGAGTTTTCTGACTACGCAAGCATTTGGTGGGACCAACTCACTACCACCCGAAGAAGGAATGGTGAGCGCGCTATCAATAGTTGGGCTGAGATGAAAGCAGTTATGCGAAGGAGGTTTGTTCCTACTCATTATCATAGGGACTTGTTCCAAAAGCTACAAAGCTTAACTCAAGGTAGCAAGAGCGTAGAGGATTACTATAAAGAGATGGAGATCGCAATGATCCGAGCCAACATAGAAGAAGATCGAGAGGCCACCATGGCTCGATTCTTAGCCGGGCTTAACCGAGAGATAGCCAATATAGTAGAATTACAACATTATGTGGAGCTTGTGGACATGGTTCACATGGCTATCAAGATTGAGCGCCAGCTAAAGAAAAAGGTCCCTTTTCGGGGTATCCAATCAGGTGCTCCAACCAAGTGGGGGCAAACGTCAAACAAAAGGGAGCCTTTCATACGTCCCAAGGAGACTACCATCCAAACAAAAGCCAATACGCAAACTGGAGATTCTAGTAAAGGTAAAAATGAAGTTGTTCAAAATAGGGCACGGGATGTAAAGTGTTTTAAGTGCCTAGGAAGAGGTCACTTTGCTAATCAATGTCCAAATAAAAGAACTATTATGTTGATGGCCAATGGTGACATAGAATCTGAGTCAGAATCGGAAGGTGAACCAAACTTGCCAAAAGAGGATGATGAAGAAGAGTTAGAATTTGCTGTGGATGGAGAAGCACTTGTTGTTAAAAGAAGCTTGAGTGCTCAAATTACCCATGAAGAGCCACAGCGTGAAAACCTTTTTCACACGCGTTGCCACATCCAAGGCAAAGTTTGCAGCCTTATTATTGATGGCGGTAGCTGTACCAACGTGGCAAGTACCTTGTTGGTGGAAAAACTTCAATTATCTACTATGAAACATCCACGTCCCTACAAGTTGCAGTGGCTAAATAATGGTGGAGAAATAAAGGTGGTCAAACAAGTGCGGATTCCTTTCTCCATAGGGAAGTATGAGGATGAAGTGATATGCGATGTTGTTCCCATGCATGCGAGCCATTTATTACTTGGAAGGCCGTGGCAGTTTGATCGAAAGGTCATTCATGATGGATACACCAATCGCCACACTTTCAAACACAACGGTCGAAATATTACCCTCGTTCCCTTAACCCCTAAACAAGTCTTTGAAGATCAAGTGAGGTTGAGGGATTCTTTTGAAAAAGAAAAATTGAAAGTTCAAGAGAAAAAGAAAGAGAATAAAAAGAGCGAGAGAAAAAAAATGAGAGTGACAAAAGATTGCAAGAAAAAGTGGGTGACGAAAATTCGAGTGGAAAAACAAGTGTTTATGCGAGTATGAGAGATGTGAGGCAATCTGTTTTGATGCAACGTCCCATACTTGTACTTATGTACAAGGAAGTTTTGTTAAACTCTAACGAACTTGATGAAGCTATTCCATCTGTTGTTGTTTCTCTTTTGCAAGAATTTCAAGAAGTTTTTCCTGATGAGATGCCTAGTGGGTTGCCACCTTTTCGTGGGATTGAGCATCAAATCGATTTCATTCCTGGTGCCACTATTCCAAATTTGCCAGCTTACCGTAGCAATCCAGAAGAGACAAAGGAGCTTCAATGACAAGTAGAGGAATTGATGTCAAAGGGATATATACGAGAAAGTATGAGTCCATGTGCTGTGCCAGTGTTACTAGTACCCAAAAAGGACGGATCGTGGAGGATGTGTGTGGATTGTCGAGCCGTTAACAAAATAACCATCAAGTATCGACATCCTATACCTCGCCTCGATGACATGCTAGATAAGTTGAGCGGTGCACAAATCTTTTCAAAAATAGACTTAAAGAGTGGCTACCATCAGATTAGAATGAGAGAAGGGGATGAGTGGAAGACAGCGTTTAAAACTAAGTACGGGTTATATGAATGGTTGGTAATGCCATTCGGACTCACTAACGCCCCTAGCACTTTTATGCGACTTATGAATCATGCGCTTCGAAATTTTATTGGGAAATGTTGTGTAGTTTACTTTGATGATATTTTGGTTTATAGTAAGTCATTGGAAGAGCATGTGAGTCATTTACGAATGATTTTGGAAGTTTTGAGAAAAGAGGTTCTTTATGCGAATTTAAAAAAATGTTCTTTTTGTACTAACCAAATTGTGTTTTTAGGGTTTGTGGTTAGCTCAACAGGACTATCTGTGGACAAAGACAAGGTTAAGGCTATCCAAGAATGGCCACAGCCTCTGAACATCAGCCAAGTAAGGAGTTTCCATGGCCTTGCAAGTTTTTACCGTAGGTTTGTACCTAACTTTAGTACCTTGGCTACTCCACTTACAGGTATAATTAAGAAAAACTCCACTTTTATTTGGGGAACTGAACAAGAAAATGCTTTCTGTTTGATTAAGGAAAAATTATCTAACGCACCTGTTTTGTCCTTACCTGATTTCTCAAAAACTTTCGAAATAGATTGTGATGCTTCAGGTATCGGAATTGGCGCGGTACTATCTCAAGAAGGGAAACCGATTGCCTACTTTAGTGAAAAGCTTCATGGTGCTGTTTTGAATTACCCCACTTACGACAAAGAGATGTATGCATTGATTAGGGCCTTGGAAACATGGCAACATTACCTCTGGCCTAAGGAGTTCATCATCAACACTGACCATGAGTCGTTAAAATACATTAAAGGCCAGCATAAGTTGAATAAACGGCATGCGAAATGGGTGGAATTTTTGGAATCATTCCCTTATAACATCCGATACAAGAAAGGTAAAGAAAACGTTGTGGCTGATGCCTTGTCACGAAGGTATGCACTTCTTAATATTTTAGACGTTAAACTGCTTGGTTTTGCTCAAATAAAGGAGTTGTATGCTAATGATGATGATTTTGGCCAAGTATACAAGGTTTGTGAGAAAGGTCCATGTAACAATTTCTATATCCAAGATGGGTACCTTTTTAGGGAAAGAAAGCTTTGTATTCCCCAAGGATCAATACGAGAATTGTTGACAAAGGAAGCTCATGGAGGGGGACTTATGGGTCATTTTGGAGTGGCAAAAACGTTGAATACTCTACAGGAACATTTTTATTGGCCCAGGATGCGTAGAGATGTCGAAAGAGTTTGTGATAGGTGTATAGCATGTAAGAAGGCCAAATCACGCGTACAACCTCATGGCCTGTACACACCTTTGCCCATACCTGAGACACCTTGGACTGATCTCTCAATGGACTTTGTACTTGGTTTGCCTAGGACTAGGAGTGGAAAGGATTCAGTTTTTGTTGTAGTCGATCGATTTTCGAAAATGGCACATTTCATACCATGTAATAAAACTGATGATGCGACTAACGTGGCTAATTTATTTTTCAGGGAAGTTGTTAGATTACATGGCGTTCCTCGAACAATTGTGTCTGATCGTGACACCAAGTTCCTTAGCCATTTCTGGAGAACATTGTGGGGAAAGCTTGGGACTAAGTTATTGTTTTCAACAACTTGTCACCCTCAAACAGATGGACAAACGGAGGTAGTTAATCGGGTTTTATCTACCTTGCTGCGTGCCGTCATCAAAAAGAACTTGAGGATATGGGAGGAGTGTTTGCCACACATTGAGTTTGCTTATAATCGTTCGACACATTCAGCAACTAAGCACACTCCATTTGAAACGGTTTATGGTTTTAATCCTTCTTCTCCTTTAGATTTAATTCCATTACCTGTTGACCAGTTTGTTCATATTGAAGGGAAGAAAAAAGCTGAATTTGTTAAGGAATTACACAAGAAGGTTCGGGAGAATATTGAGAAGCAAACGGAGCGCTATGTGGCCAAAGCAAATAAAGGACGTAAAAGAGTTGTATTCGAGCCTGGAGAATGGGTATGGGTACATATGCGAAAAGAGAGGTTTCCTGTCCAAAGGAGGTCAAAGCTTTTACCTCGAGGCGATGGGCCATTCCAAGTGCTTAAACGAATCAATGACAACTCTTGTCAGCTAGCACTTCCAGGTGAGTATAATGTTAGTGCTACATTTAATGTTGCTGATCTTTCTCCATTTGATGCAGAAGACGATTTGAGGACAAATCGTTTCGAAGGGGGAGGGGATGATACGAGCCAGCTTAGCAAAGACACACAAGCAAGTGAGGATGCTGATTTGAAGGTTCCCTTGGGCCCAATTACTCGTTCACGAGCAAAGAAATTTAAGGAAGCCCTTTCTGGCCTGGTGAATCAAGCATGGAACGAATGCTTGAGTGTTACCCAAAATTCAGGCCCAATTCATCTTTTGGTCCAAGAACCTTGAGGGAGTTTAATATGATACCAATTTTAATCATTAATTAATTATTTATGTTTTCCACAGCTTAATTTCGTGTTATTCAATTCTGTTAGTCCATATTTTAATTCTAGATGTTCTTAGTTAAGTTAGTTGTTGGTTATATTAACTATTTTCCTACATGATAATTATGTCTTAAAACTAGTCATTGGATATGTCTATTTTTACTACAGAATTATTAGTATGATTAATGTGTCCTAATAAGTCGTTTAAATGTGTCCTAATAGGTGTATTAAGAAGCTGATTAAATACTTCCAGAATATTCAAGAGATAAGCCATGAATTAGGTACATATAAACAATCTTTTGAAGATGAAAAGGGAGCATGAAGGTGTCCATTCGTGAAGGCTTAAACACCAAGGATACATGCACGATTTTGGGGCAATGGAGAGAATAACTCTTGCATTTATGGAGCTTTGAAGATTCATGCACACCAAGGGGGCTTAATATGACCGTTCGTATAGATGCATGTTTGTCCAAGTGCATGTACGTCCAAGGGGGGAGTTTAGTGATAAATTTGGAACAAAGAATCTGCCAATGCATTGAACCATGAGTTTTCTTCAAGACTAAGGGTTCATTTACTTATCAAAGGATATTTCGGCCATGCATGAATCCATCACATTCAGGCACCTAATTTAATGTTGTGTGTGAACAAATTTATGTCTAATGTGACCAATTAGATACCCAAAACTGAATGGTCATTTTGTGTGCCTATATAAGGCTTTGTAATAGGACATTTTGAGGTTAATGAACCTTTATCTAAGTGAGATTATTATAGAGTTTTCACTCTTCTTTCTTTTACAAATTCGAGTTGACTTATCAACACTGTTTGTGGCGTCAATCCGATTGTCTACTATCCTTTGATATTGTCGGTTCCTAACTCTTCGTTAGTTAGTGGGTCGCAATCCTGAATCGCACTATCCTTAGCCTATTTCGAACCTATCTTTACCCAACTTAATCTAAGTTTTTATTTTCCCTTAGCAACGATCATTTACTTATCGAACATCCTTTCCAACCAACGGGCCTTGTTCGTATCATAAAGCATACCTTCGAGATAGTGCATCAGCCACTACGTTTTCCTTACCTTTTTTATATTTAATAACATATGGAAAAGATTCGAGAAATTCTACCCACTTAGCATGCCTCTTATTCAACTTGTGTTGCCCTTTTAAATACTTCAAGGACTCGTGGTCAGTGTGTATTACGAATTCTTTGGGCCAAAGATAGTGCTGCCACGTTTCTAAGGCTCGAATCAAAGAATAGAGCTCCTTGTCGTACGTCGGGTAATTTAAAACGGCACCGTTGAGTTCCTCGCTAAAATACATGATAGGGCGTCCATCTTGCATCAACACGGCTCCAATACCTAAACCTGATGCATCACATTCTAACTCGAAAGTTTTATCAAAATTAGGCAATGCTAATAAGGGTGCATGAGTTAAACAATCTTTAATTTTCAAAAAGGATTTTTCTTGTTCCTCTCCCCAAACGAAGCTGGAATTCCTACTAATAACTCCAGTCAAGGGTGCGGCTAAGGTGCTGAAGTTTGGCACGAATAGTCGGTAAAAGCTTGCTAAGCCATGGAAGCTTCAAACTTGGGAGACATTCGTCGGACGGGGCCATTCTTGAATCGCCTTGACCTTCTCTTGATCGACTTCAAGGCCCTCCGAACTAACAACGAAACATAAAAACACAACCTTGTTAGTGCAAAAATCACATTTCTTCAAATTAGCATACAAGGTTTCTTTCCTCAAAACCTCCAAAACAGCTTTTAAATGTAAAACATGTTCATCCAAATTTTTACTATAGATCAATATATCATCGAAGTATACTACGCAAAATCGACCAATAAAAGGCCTCAAAACGTGATTCATAAGCCTCATGAATGTACTCGGGGCGTTTGTTAAGCCAAAGGGCATAACGAGCCATTTGTAAAGCCCATGCTTTGTTTTGAAAGCAGTCTTCCACTCGTCTCCCTCGCGCATCCGTATTTGGTGATAACCACTTTTAAGATCGATTTTTGAAAACAAACTTGCGCCACTTAGTTCATCAAGCATATCATCCAATCGCGGTATAGGGTGACGATACTTAATGGTTATCTTATTAATTGCACGGCAGTCCACACACATCCTCCACGTTCCATCCTTCTTCAGAACGAGCAAAACAGGCACGGCGCATGGACTAAGGCTTTCACGCACATAGCCTTTTTCAAGAAGTTCGTTCATTTGCTTTTGTAGTTCTTTCGTCTCTTCGGGATTACTCCGGTAAGCAGGACGATTTGGAATTGCAGCTCCCGGCACAAAATCTATTTGGTGTTCAATTCCACGAATAGGTGGCAACCCACTCGGGATTTCTTCCGGGAATACGTCTTGAAATTCCTGCAACACAGACAAAATAGAAGATGGCAACTTGTCATCAAATTCGTTAGTACCAAGCAAGCTCTCCTTATACAAAAGAACCAACAATGGTTGTTTCAATAACATCGATTTTCGAACTTCCCTCTCTTTTACAAACATATTCTTTTTTTCAATCTCATTACTCTTTTCTTTTTCTTTTGAATCACTCTCTCTTTTTTTGTCACTCATGTTTTTGTTTTTCTTCTTTTCAATCTTTTGCTCTCGCTCATTTTCTTTTGATTTTTCAATTGAACTCCTCATTTTGAGCTGATCCTCGTAAACTTGTTTCGGTGATAATGGAGCTAGGGTCACCATTCGTCCCATATGTTTGAAAGAGAACCGATTGGTGTATCCATCATGAATTGCTTGCTTGTCGAATTGCCAAGGGCGTCCCAAAAGAAGATGCCCTGCATGCATCGGCACAACATTACACATCACCTCATCTTGATATTTTCCGATTGTGAATGAAATGAGCACTTGTTTTGTTATCTTCAATTCTCCACCATCGTTAAGCCATTGGAGTTTATACGGATGGGGATGTTTGGTGGTGGCCAATCTGAGTTTTTCCTCCATTAACGTACTAGCCACGTTTGTACAGCTTCCCCCATTGATTATGACGCAACAAATCTTACCTTGCACTTGACATCGCGTATGAAAGATGTTTTCGCGTTGTTGATCATTTTCGGCACCTTGCAAAGTGAGACTTCTTTTCACCACCAATATTTCTCCATTTTCGGCTTGTTCAACATCCTCCTCATCTTCGGTTTGTTCAATGGCCTCCTTCTCTTGTTCACTTTCAGATTCGATCTCGCCATCATCTCGAACAAACATCACATTCCGATTTGGGCATTGGCTCGCGATGTGGCCCCTTCCAAGGCATTTGAAACATTTTATGTCTCGAGATCAACTTGGTTGGGCTTCCATCTTTCCTTTACTTGTTTTGGCATTTGGTTTATTGAACTTTGCTGCTCCACTCACTTCTTTGCTTCGATTTGGTATGTCTCGTTTGTTGGTTCCTTGCCCCCACCTAGACATCGAAGAAGTGTTAGGGAAAGAACGGGACGTACCTTTTCTCTTTAATTGTTTTTCAACCTTTATGGCCATATGGACCATATCAATGACCTCGACATAATGGTGTAGCTCCACAATATTTGCAATATCTCGGTTAAGGCTGGTGAGAAATCGAGCCATGGTGGCTTCTCAATCTTCCTCCACATCGGCGCGGATCATGGCCACTTCCATTTCCTTGTAGTAATCCTCCACGCTTCGTTGGCCTTGAGTTAAGCTTTGGAGCTTTTGATACAACTCCCGGTGATAGTAAGTAGGAATGAATCGCTTTCTCATTATGGCTTTCATTTCCGCCCATGTAGACACGGGACGTTCGCCATTGCGTCTTCGGCTCATCGTGAGTTGATCCCACCATATTATGGCATAGTCGGAGAATTCTATGGCAGCTAACTTCACCTTCTTGCTTTCCGAGTAATTGTGGCACTCAAAAACTAATTCCACCTTCTTCTCCCATTCAAGATAGGCCTCAGGATCCGACCTTCCTTGGAAAGCAGGAATCGCCATTTTAATGTTCTTTAAATCATCATCAGGCCGCTCTCGATCTCTTTGTCCCCGTGCTCGTTGGCCTTGTCGCCTTGCACTTTGTCGCGAAGCTCGGTCACTTTCAACCTCACTTGCTTCATATAAATCATTTGCATGTTGCCATGGATGTTCTTGCTCTCTTCTCGGAATAGGAGGGGTGTTCGCACGTTGGCTTCGTTCCTCCATTTGTTCCATTTGTTCATGAAGGGAATCGAATTGAGGTTGGAACAAACGAGAAATTTCTCGCACGATTGCTTGAACTTGAAGATCGGGCACTCCACCTCCGGGAATGCTTCTCCTTGGTTGAAGATTAACTCCTCCACCAGCAGCATTTGAAGCTCCTCCACTCGTTGCTCGTCGTTCCGGGCTCCTAGACATGATGATTAAAATTAAGAAGATTTTTCCTCACCACAAAAGACCTCACAAATTCGCTCGCAAGAAAAGAATTCACTCCTCTCGTGTTTCACTCGATTTTCGGCTTTTATCTTGATGTACTCTCTTGCCTTTTACCTCTCAAATCCAGCTCTCGATATTCTAGAAAGCTACTTAGACTTTTCCACACTTGTGGGTCGGCTTCAAGGGGTTAAGCAAAGGAATATGATATAGTTTTAGGTAGGCTCGAAAGAAAAAAAATTTTTTAATAGCGTGAAATTTCACTAAGAGGGTTATAAAGGAGTGTAGAATGTGATTTTGAAAAAATTTTTGTTGAAGTGTTTCCAGACTCTTTTTTTTCAGATCTTTCACGTTCTTTTCGTCCGCACCTAGACCGTATACAATTTTTTTCTTTTTGATTTTTTTCTTTTCGATTTTTTTCGAATTTGTTTTTTTTAAACTACGAATACGTACCTAATTTAACTAGCACTGATACCAACTGATACGAGCTCGTTTTGGAAGATGTGACGAGTCGTAATATGTTCCCGATCGAATTTAGGTAGTGTCGGTTTAATTCAAATTTAATCTTTTGAGTTATAACAGTTTAACAACTTAGAAAGCAATAAGGAAGTTTGATGGTTTCCAATGAAACAAGAACGAACCCTTATTAGCAAATAAGGACCCGGGCTTAAAGGTTTCAAAGAAAATAAAGGAAATGGTAGATAAAACTGAGACCCTCTATTTAGCAAAATAGGAACCTTCGGTATAGTTGGAATGCCACACCTTATGGTGATAAGTTCGAATCAAAGTCAGATTGACGCCACTTGCTAGGATAAGTCAATTGAGCTTTGGAGAATAAAGAGAGTGAATAAACTCACCAATAATATATTTCATTCAAAAATTTGGCAAAAAGTCCTTTTACAAGAAATTAAGCAACTATTTATAGTCTAATGTCTAGTAGCCGAATGGACATGTTCTAGACTTAGTTCCTAAGCAAACATTGAACAAAAATGGCCTGATTACCATACATGAAGCTTCCACATTAAGCAAATGAATCTTAGAGGTGCATGTAGCAGCTACATTCGGCTAATGTGCTTAAATGAGCATTCAATAGGCAACTTTTGCTGAAAAATTACCAATAATAAAGAGGGTACTTGAGCAGCCATATTAGGTGTGAATGGACAGTTTTGAAGAGCCTTGAAGTGTGAACACCTTGAACCGAATGGCCACAATGTATCCAGCCATGTGAAAGAAATAAATGGTAGCTTGAAAAATTATCTCTCTTTGCCGAATGGTCACTTAGAGAACTTCAAAAATCAGCAGACCAATTTTAATGTAGTTCATGCATATATTGCTAGGTGCATTGAATCAAACATGCATGCATCTTATTTAATGCACATTCGGCCAACCTTCCCCATGCATCCTCACATCCGGCTGAACCTAAATAAAATAAATAAACTTCATTAATTTGTCCCAATTCAGCTGAATATAATATAAACATAATAATTAACATTAGAACAAATTAAATTAAAACTAAACAAGACATATTAATTCGGCTAGGCATAATTAAAACATGTCTTATGTTCAGACCAATTTAAAGACATCTAGACATATTCAATTCAGCTAAAAATGACATATTAAACACTTGTAATAATTAGAGACATATTTAAAAGCTGTAGTAACACTAAATTAAGGCTTATTTAAATGGTCCAAAAATTCCAGCAGCAAATTAATTAGCTGGAACGAAATTCAACTTCAAAGAAGTTGAAAATGTTCAGCTCATCTCTAAGCTCTTTGCTATCATTTTCCTCAACTCGTTCCACCATTGCTGAGATAGCATCTTTGAATCGTTTAGCTCGAGCTCGCGTTATCGGACCAATGGGCAGCTTGATGGCTTCTTGTTCGTTCTCCACTTGGTTCGTAGGCAAGCTCACATCATAACACATGATTCATAAGCCTCATGAACGTGCTTGGGGCGTTCGTTAAGCCAAATGGCATAACGAGCCATTCATAAAGCCCGTGCTTCGTTTTGAACGCAGTCTTCCACTCATCACCCTCACGCATCCGTATTTGGTGATAACTGCTCTTAAGGTCGATTTTTGAAAATAAACTCGCGCCACTTAGCTCGTCAAGCATATCATCCAATCGTGGTATAGGATGACGATACTTGATAGTTATTTTGTTTATAGCACGGCAGTCCACGCACATCCTCCACGTTCCATCCTTCTTCGGTACAAGCAAAACAGGCACGGCGCATGGACTAAGGCTTTCACGCACATAGCCTTTTTCAAGAAGTTCATTTCTTGCTTTTGTAGTTCTTTCGTCTCTTCAGGATTACTCCGGTAAGCAGGACGGTTTGGAATTGCGGCTCCCGGCACAAAATCTATTTGGTGTTCAATTCCACGAATAGGTGGCAACCCACTCGGGATTTCTTCCGGGAATACGTCTTGAAATTCCTGCAACATAGACAAAATAGAAGAGGGCAACTTGTCATCAAATTCGTTAGTGCCAAGCAAGCTCTCCTTGTACAAAAGAACCAACAATGGTTGTTTCAATAACATCGATTTTCGAACTTCCCTCTCTTTTACAAACAAATTCTTTTTTTCACTCTCAACACTCATTTATTTTTCTTTTGAATCACTCTCTCTTTTTTTGTCACTCATCTTTTTGTTTTTCTTCTTTTCCACACTTTTTTCTTTATTCTTTTCAATCTTTTGCTCTCGCTCATTTTCTTTTAATTTTTCAATTGAACTCCTCATTTTGAGCTGATCTCGTAAACTTGTTTCGGTGATAATGGAGCTAACGTAACCATTCGTCCCAAATGTTTGAACGTAAACCGATTGGTGTATCCATCATGGATTGCTCGCTTGTCGAATTGCCAAGGGCGTCCCAAAAGAAGATGCCTCGCATGCATTGGCACAACGTCACACATCACTTCATCTTGATATTTTCCGATTGAGAATGAAATGAGCACTTGTTTTGTTACCTTCAATTCTCCACCATTGTTAAGCCATTGGAGTTTATACGGATGGGGATGTTTGGTGGTGGCCAATTTGAGTTTTTCCACCATTAACATACTAGCCACGTTTGTACAGCTTCCCCCATCGATTATGACGCAACAAATCTTACCTTGCACTTGACATCGCGTATGGAAGATGTTTTCGCGTTGTTGATCATTTTCGACACCTTGCAAAGTGAGACTTCTTTTCACCACCAATATTTCTCCATTTTTGGCTTGTTCAACATCCTCCTCATCTTCGACTTGTTCAATGGCCTAATTCTCTTGTTCACTTTCAGATTCAATCTCTCCATCATCTCAAACAAACATCGCATTTCGGTTTGGGCATTGGCTCGTGATGTGGCCCCTACCAAGACATTTGAAACACTTTATGTCTCGGGATCTATTTGGTTAGGCTTCCATCTTTCCTTTACTTGTTTCGGCATTTGGTTTATTGAACTTTGCTGCTCCACTCACTTCTTTGCTTCGATTTGGTATGTCTCGTTTGTTGGTTCCTTGCCCCCACCTAGACATCGAAGAAGTGTTAGGGAAAGAACAGGACGTACCTTTTCTCTTTAATTGTTTTTCAACCTTTATGGCCATATGGACCATATCAATGACTTCGACATAGTGGTGTAGCTCCACGATATTGGCGATTTCTCGGTTAAGGCTGGCGAGAAATTGAGCCATGGTGGCTTCTCGATCTTCCTCCACATCGGCGCGGATCATGGCCACTTCCATTTCCTTGTAATAATCTTCCACGCTTCTTTGGCCTTGAGTTAAACTTTGGAGCTTTTGATACAATTCCCGGTGATAGTAAGCCGGTATGAATTATTTTCTCATTGTCGCTTTCATTTCTGCCCATGTTGACACGGGACGTTCACCATTGCGTCTTCGACTCAACGTGAGTTGATCCCACCATATTATGGCATAGTTAGAGAATTCTATAGCAGCTAGCTTCACCTTTTTACTCTCGGAGTAGTTGTGGCATTCGAAAACTAACTCGACCTTTTTCTCCCATTTAAGATAGGCCTCGGGATCCAACCTTCCTTGAAAAGCAGGAATAGCCATCTTAATATTCTTTAAGTCATCATCAGGCCGCTCTCATCTCTTCGTTCTCGTGCTCGATGGCCTCGTCGTCTTTCGTTTTGCCGCGAACCTTATTCACTTTCTACGTCACTTGGTTCATATAAGTCATTTGCATGTTGCCAAGGACGTTCTTGCTCTCTTCTAGGGATCGAAAAGGTATTTGCACGTTGACTTCGTACATCCATTTGTTCCATTCTCTCGTTGATGGAATCGAATTGGGGTTGGAACAAACGGGAGATTTCTCGTACTATGGCTTGCACTTGAAGATCGGGCACATTCCTTCTTGGCTGAAGGTTTGCTCCTCCACCCGCGGCATTCGAAGCTCCTCTACTTGTTGCTCGTTGTTCTGGGCTCCTAGACATGATGATTAAAATTAAGAAAATTTTCCTCACCACAAAGACCTCACAAATTCACTCATAAGAAAAGTATTCACTCCTCTCGTGTTTCACTCTATTTTCGGCTTTTATCTTGATGTACTCTCTTGCCTTTTACCTCTCAAATCCAACTCTCGATATTCTAGAAAGCTACTTAAACTTTTCCACACTTGTGGGTCGGCTTCAAGGGGTTAAGCAAAGGAATATGATATGGTTTGGGTAGGCTCGAAAGAAAGAAAGGTTTGAAGATGTGGCGTATAGAATGAATTCGATATTTGGAATAGAAGATCCACTTGTTCGGAACAAGAATCAACACTTGTAAAATTTTCTCTTGTAAACTCAAATTTTTTTTTAATTCGAAATTCTCTTTTTTTTTCAATGAATTTTTCGTAATATATATATTCTCTTTTTTTAATTTCAAATTTTTTTTTCGAATTTTTTTCTTTTCTTTTTTCGAAACTACGAATACGTACCTAATTTAACTAGCTCTGATACCAACTAATACGAGCTCGTTTTAGAAGATGTGACGAGTCGTAATAATTCCTGATCGAAATTAGGTAGTGTCAGTTTAGAACGGTTTCAAGCCTTTGAGTTTTAAAGTGATTGACTTGGAAACAAAGATGTTTGATAGTGATACGAACGAAGACTTAGCCGAAGAAAGAACCTAGACTAAAGAGTCAGACCCGTTTCTTATATTGGCAAGGATTGCAAAGAAATTGGAAAGAAGGGGATTGGTGTTAAGGAACGTGACCCGTTACCTATGGAAGGTAAGAACCAGCGTTATCAAGATGGAAGTAGGTTTTGGAAGACGCCACAAGCTAGCTTGATAAGTCTCACAAAGCCGGAATAAGAACAAGGAAGAACTTTAATTCTCACAAAATATAAAATGTTCATTAACCTTAAACAGTCCAAATGGCCGAAAATATATAGGCCAAGATGAGTACATGAATGGTCAAAACGTCTTAAAGATGATACATGTATAGCTTGGACATTAATGGCTTCTAGAAGGACCTTTGATGAACCCAAGAAGACAACTTGAAGCTTGATGTTCATCCATGCACCTTGGGGTAGCTTAATGGCCAAAAGACTTGATTTTAATGCCTTGGACGGATGGATGCTATGTACGGCCGAATGGTCACAATTCCAAAAGTCAAATTCGGCCATGGAAGTCTTTGTATCATGAAGGGTCACCTAGAAACTCGAATGGGTTCATAGGATTCATGGAATGTAATTATGGAAGAACATGCACCACCTTGAATGTTTCGTAAATGCTTTGTATGATTCGGCCCCTTGTGCTATCCACTTGAATGGTCATCTTGGGAATGCATGAATGGATAATTATGGTGGTGGCCGAATGGACACATACTTCCCCCTTACAACCGTCCACTTTAAAGCTTACCTAGGACACATTAATACCCAAATTAGTTCACACTCTAGGATAAATTAAACACACGAAATCTAGGTAATAGTTAAGGCATATTAACACCTTATTAAATATATAATGAAAAAAACACATACTAATAAATATGTAATAACCTAACATGCTTATGACTTAATTTAAAATATAGAAACACTAAATACTTTAATTAATTAGGCCCAAAACAATCAACAAAAACGAATTTTAAATAGGCCCAAAAATACCAAAACGGATTTAAGTTTTAATTATCACTAAGAATAAATTATATGGGTTTAAAACTTCTTCTCCTTGAGCCTTTGCTTCACATTCGGCCCAAGCTTGTGAAAGAAGTATTGCCAAGGCCTGCTTGAGTTTTTGGGCTCTAGAACGGGTTATTGGGCCCGTAGGAAGAGGTAAGATGGCTTGGACATCATCTTGGGCTTGTGGTCTCTCAAAGGCCTCCTTTGGGCTTGGGTTCGTATCATTCCCCCTTCTTGGAAGCGATTTGTCCCCAAATCGACATCTGCATCAAAAGGAGATAAATCAGCTACATTAAAAGTAGCACTCACATTAAACTCACCTGGGAGGTCTATTTGATACGAATTATCATTCAAGCGTTTTAGAACTTGGAAGGGCCCATCTCCTCGAGGCATCAACTTGGACCGTCGTTGAGTAGGAAATCTTTCCTTCCTCATATGTATCCAGACCCAATCTCCGGGTTCAAACACGATTCTTTTCCGACCTTTGTTAGCTTTTTGAGCGTAACGTTCAGTTTGGCGCTCGATATGCTCTTTCACCTTTTTGTGTAACTCCTTAACAAACTCTGCTTTCTTCTTGCCATCTGCATGAACAAACTTATTATTTGGTAAAGGAAGTAAATCAAGTG
Source organism: Gossypium turneri (assembly GCA_008044935.1). Taxonomy (NCBI): domain Eukaryota; kingdom Viridiplantae; phylum Streptophyta; class Magnoliopsida; order Malvales; family Malvaceae; genus Gossypium; species Gossypium turneri. The sequence continues at coordinate 31,431,775 of CP032579.1, forward strand.
GAGTTAAAGGATTGAACCCATAGACGACTTCAAAAGGTGTGTGCTGGGTAGTGGACTGCACAGCTCGATTGTAGGCAAACTCCGCATGAGGAATACAATCTTCCCACGACTTCAAATTCTTCTTAATAATGGCATGCAAAAGGGTCGACAAAACTCGATTCACCACCTCAGTTTGTCCATCTGTTTGGGGGTGGCATGTTGTCGAAAATAGCAACTTGGTGCCCAGTTTAGCCCACAACGTCCTCCAAAAATGGCTCAAGAATTTGGCATCACGATCTGACACTATAGACTTAGGCACTCCATGTAAACGCACCACTTCCCTGAAAAACAAAGAAGCAACAAAAGAAGCATCGTTAGTCTTAGTGCAGGGAATAAAATGTGCCATTTTTGAAAATCTATCTACTACAACAAAAATTGAGTCTTTGCCACTTTTGGATCGTGGAAGACTAAGGACAAAATCCATCGATATGTCTTCCCAAGGATGTTCGGGAATAGGAAGTGGCGTGTAAAGCCCATAGGGTTGGACTTTGGACTTTCCCTTTTGGCATTCCAAATAATTGGCACAGATCTTCGCAACACCTTGCTTCATTTTGGGCCAATAAAAATGCTCCTGAAGCATACTTAATGTCTTAGATACCCCAAAATGTCCCATAAGGCCGCCACAATGCGCCTCTCTTATCAACAATTCTCGCATTGACCCTTGGGGCACGCATAGCTTGTTTTCCTTAAACAAAAATCCATCTTGTCTATAAAACTTGTCATAAGCTCCTTTTTCGCAAGCTACATATACTTCACAAAATTCAGCATCATTCACATACAATTCTTTTAAATGTTCAAAACCAAGTAATTTAGATTCAAGAATACCATATAATGCATACCTTCGTGACAAAGCATCGGCAACAATGTTTTCCTTACCTTTCTTATACCGAATAACATAAGGAAAGGATTCTAAAAATTCAACCCACTTGGCGTGTCTTTTGTTGAGTTTATGCTGACCCTTCAAATGTTTCAAGGCTTCGTGGTCAGTGTGTATCACGAACTCCTTTGGCCAAAGATAGTGCTGCCACGTCTCTAAAGCCCGTATAAGCGCATACATCTCCTTATCATAAACGGGATAATTCAATGTAGCCCCATTTAGTTTCTCGCTAAAATAAGCAATGGGCTTACCATCTTGGGTCAAAACAGCAACTATGCCTACACCTGAAGCGTCACATTCTAACTCAAAAGTTTTAGCAAAGTTGGCAAAGATAAAACAGGTGCATTAGTCAAAGCTTCTTTTATCAAATTAAATGATTGTTCATGCTCCTTATCCCACTTGAACGATAGATTCTTCTTAATAATACCTGTCAAAGGAGCGGCTAGCGTGCTGAAATTGGGTACGAACCTTCGATAAAAGCTTGCTAACCCATGAAAGCTTCGAACTTGACTTACATTCGTTGGGTGCGGCCATTCCTTAATTGCACGGATCTTTTCAGGATCGACATGCAAACCTGCAGCACTTACAACATATCCTAAAAACACAATCTCATTAGTACAAAAAGCACATTTCTTCAAATTGGCATACAATTTTTCTTTTTGCAACACTTCCAAAATCTGCCTCAAATGCAAAACATGATCATTTATCGATTGACTATAAATCAGGATGTCGTCGAAATAAACTACACAACATTTCCCAATGAAGGATCTCAAGACATGATTCATTAAGCGCATAAAAGTACTTGGAGCATTTGTAAGACCGAATGGCATTACCAACCATTCATACAAACCTTGCTTGGTTTTGAAAGCCGTTTTCCATTCGTCACCTTCTCGCATCCTTATTTGATGGTAGCCACTTCGTAGATCAATTTTAGAGAAAATTGTGGCTCCACTAAGTTCATCAAGCATGTCGTCAAGGCGGGGAATGGGATGCCTATACTTGACAGTAATTTGGTTAATTGCACGGCAATCTACACATATTCTCCAAGTTCCATCCTTCTTTGGAACCAAAAGTACAGGAACAGCGCATGGACTCAAACTTTCCCTAACAAATCCCTTTTCCATCAATTCTTTTACCTGTTTCTGTAACTCCTTCGTTTCTTCAGGGTTACTTCGGTACGCTGGTCGGTTAGGCAAAGTGGCTCCCGGTATGAAGTCAATTTAGTGCTCAATGCCTCGAATGGGTGGCAACCCACTAGGCATTTCTTCGGGAAACACATCCTTGAATTCCTATAACAACGAAACAACAGACAAAGGCAGAGAATCATTTAAATCGTTAGTGTTAAGCAAACCCTCTTTGTACAAGAGTACTAGAATAGGCTGCTTTAAGCATAAGGCCCTCCGAATATCTTTTGATTTTGCAAACACACTCATTTTTCCACTCTCACTCTTTTGTATTTTTTTACTACTTTCTCCTTCATTTTCATATTCTTTCTTTTCTTTACTCATCTCATTTTCTTTTCTCTCTTTATTTTTTTTTTTTTTACAATCAACAATCTTATCTTTTTCAAAAGACTCACGCAATTTAATTTGATCTTCTAATACTTGTTTTGGCCTAAGGGGTGCCAAAGTGATGTTTCTCCCTTGGAACCGGAAAGAGTACCGATTCGTATATCCGTCATGAGTAACTCGCCTATCAAATTGCCATGGTCTTCCCAAAAGTAGGTGACTTGCGTGCATCAGAACCACGTCACATAGAACTTTATCGATATACTTCCCGATCGAAAAGGCAAGTGTTACTTGCTTGGTCACCTTAATCTCGCCACCATCGTTGAGCCATTGAAGTTTGTACGGCTTTGGATGCTTTGTGGTGGCAAGCTGAAGTTTCTCAATCAACAACGTGCTCGCAACATTTGTACAACTCCCACCATCTATTATCACACTACAAACCTTGTTGTGAATATGGCATCTAGTGTGGAAGATGTTTTCTCTTTGGAGTTCCTCCGGGATGGTTTGTGTATTGAGGCTCCGTTTGACAACAAGGGCCTCTCCCTCAACAGCATATTCTAAATTTTCCTCGTCCTCTTCTTCAACAACATCATTTTTGGGAACATCTTCTGAATCAGTTTCAGATTCAACTTCTCCATTCTCAAGAAGTAACATAGTTCTCCGATTGGGGCATTGGTTTGCAAAATGCCCTCGTCCCAAGCACTTAAAGCACTTAACATCGCGAGCTCGATTTTGGTTGGACTCTACAGCCTTGCCTTTGCTCGAATCACCAACGGATGGAGTGGGCTTGTTTGAAGCAGACACTTCTTTGGATCGTGGGGTTTGATCCTTTCTAAAGGTGTTTTGGCCCCATTTATTTGTGGGATGGGAAATAGGATTACTTCGCATCGGGCCTTTTCGTCTTAGTTGACGTTCCACCTTCATAGCCATGTGGACCATGTCAACAAGTTCCACATAATGTTGGAGTTCCACAACGTTGGCTATGTCTCGGTTAAGACCGGACAAGAATCTTGCCATGGTGGCTTCACGGTCTTCATCTACGTTAGCCCTTATCATGGCCATTTCCATTTCCTTGTAATAATCCTCCACGTTATTGGACCCTTGCGTCAAGTTTTGCAACTTTTGAAAGAGGTCCCGATGATAATGGGACGGAATGAAACGCCTCCGCATTATAGCCTTCATTTTAGCCCAACTAGAGAATGGGCGTTCTCCATTTCTTCTTCGATTGGTGGTAAGTTGATCCCACCAAATGCTAGCATAATCGCTGAACTCGATCGCGGCAAGCTTCACCTTTTTGTTCTCCGAATAGTTATGACACTCGAAGATTAAATCGACCTTGCGCTCCCAATCTAAGTATGATTCTGGATCAGTCCTCCCTTGAAAGGGTGGAATAGACAACTTGATGTTGTTTAGATTATCATCCACTCGATCACGGACGTGATGGGGACGGTGTCTACGATCTTGCGGCCGTTCTTCTAAAATAGACTCATGATCACTTGCTTGATCTGGGTTATCATAGAAAGCATTTCGTCGGGGCCTAATTGGTTCTCGGCCTCGCCTTAATTCAAGAGGAGATTGGCCACGTTGTGAACGCTCTTCGACTTGCTCGAGCCTTTCATGAATTGGCTCTAATTCTTCTCGCAACATTCTTTGCATTTCTCTTATCATTGCTTGCATTTGAAGATTTGGAGGATCATCTCCCCTATTGTTTCCTTCTCGCATTGGACTTCGAGACATTTTTTTTTTGATTTCACTCCACTCGTGTTTAGCTCTCTATTTTGGCTTTTATTCACTCGAATGATCTCACCTCTCTTGCCTTTTTCCTCTCGAAAGTTCTTTTGCCAAGTTCTTACCGAGGCTTTGTTTACTATATCGAACTACTTTGAAGCGCCGGTTGTGTCGTTTGGAAGAAACAGAAGGAAGGGTATTTTGGGTGTAAAAAAAATTATTTATATATATATTTTTTTTCTTCTCAGGATTTGATACGATGTAGCCTAACGAAACAGACTATCTTCGTATGTTACAGATCTAGGAATGTTGTAAGCACGTTCCTGTAACAAGAAAACAACAAGGAATTAAGAAATAATCATGGTTAAATATGGGTATAAAAGAAAGAACGAAAATGGAAGGAAAATGAAGTTGTCGGAGTTTAAAAACAAAAAGAAATTCAATCGGTGAAGTCGAACGCTTCATGAAACGGCCTAGGCAGCAACTTGAGTGTTCAACAATGGCAAAAGTAATCGTTGGGTTAGAATAACGTTAAACTCGATAGAACCTGCACAATCTACTGAGCAAACCCGAATCGAATCTGTTCAACGTCAAAAAGACTTGGACCCTCTAGATAGCGATCTAGGAACCCGAAGTATCAAGAAAATTTGACACAACAAACTAAGTCTGAAATGCCAAGGAAAGTTCAATGAAGAACCAAAATTGAGAGAAATTCTCAAACGTAATTGTTTTTATAAATCCTCTGTGCAATACATCATTTCAAATATGTATTTATAAGTACAAAGAAGGGTGTTTGAATGGAAATTCGTGGCTGTAATCAAAAGGTTTAAAATAAGAAGTTATAACTCCTTTTGGTGTCATTTTAATAGCAGCCATACATTTAAATTTCAAAAGACAACCTCCCTTGTTCTTATCCTTGTATAATCGGCTACACATGCACACACACACTCTTGTGCACAAGCGGTCACGTGCTCCTCACATGTTTGGATGCCACATGGGCTGCCACAAATGCATAGGACACTTGCCATTACGTAGGACACGTTTCAGCTGCTTCTGGACTCGTCAGCTGGAGTTGAGCTGGTGGAGCTGAGTTTGAGCTAGCTAGAAATGTACTGAGCTGAAATGAGCTGGAAATAATCTTTCAGAACTATTTCGAGCTGAGATGAGCTACATGCACATATTTGAGCTTCAACCGAGCTAGAAATGAGGTCTTAAGCTGCTGTCCATTACTTTTCCTTATGGTAAACAAAACAAACATGCATTAAAGTAATGCAAACTTATTGAAAACTTATTAACAAGCTGTAAATATAATGCAATCTTATTCATTAAAACACAAACAACATTAAATCAATACCAAAACATATTTAACTTAATATGTACCTACATAAACACATATAATACGTAGTAGAACCTAAATACGTCACATATCAGCATGCAACATGTTATAAAGCCTATGTTCTAAGGCATGAACATGATCGAATAAATCTGGAATCGTAGCACAAATAAGGAACAAGGCTTCCCTGAATTTCTTTGCTTTAGATCGGGTAATAGGTCCTAATGGTAAGATCTCCGGATCAGTTTGCTTTGTTGGTGTAAGCGTGCGCACATCATCCCCCCCTTCTGGAAAAGGATTTGACCTCAAATCTGTAGAATCATCATAAGGGGTTAAATCAGAAACATTAAATGTGGCACTCACATTGTAACCAAGAAATGTAAGTCTGTCAGTACAAAACACACATTTCTCTATGTTACCATACAATCTTTCTTCTCTCAAAGTCTGCAATACAGCTCTCAGATGTTCTACATGATCCTGCAAAGTCTTGCTATAAACTAAAATATCATCAAAGTACACAACACAAAACTTTCCAATAAAAGATCGCAGAACATGATTCATTAGTCGCATAAAAGTACTAGGTGCATTACTTAAACCAAAAGGCATCACTAACCATTCATACAAACCTAGCTTTGTTTTGAAGGCTGTCTTCCATTCGTCGCCTTCTCGCATGCGAATCTGATGATATCCACTCTTCAAGTCAATTTTGGAGAAGATGACGGCTCCGCAAAGCTCGTCCAACATGTCATCAAGTCTAGGGATAGGATGACGATACTTAATTGTAATTTGATTCACAGCTCTACAATCTACGCACATCCTCCAAGACCCATCTTTCTTCGGTACTAACAACACCAGAACAGCACATGGACTTAGACTTTCTCGAATATAACCCTTGTCCATCAATTCTGCAACTTGCCTTTGAAGCTCTTTCGTCTCTTCAGGGTTAGTACGATAAGCTTGTCGATTTGGAATGGTAGCACCTGGAATGAAATCAATCTGGTGCTCAATGCCACGAAGAGGCGGTAATCCCTTCGGTGTTTCTTGCGGAAACACATCCTCAAACTCCTGCAAAAGGGACACAATCGATGCAGGCAAATCAGCAGGAAACTCAGCCAATAAACAATGATCTTTAAACATTAAAATAAACAAGGATTGGTGAGAGGAAAGACATTTCCTGATTTCTCGACTGCTTGCATATACGCTCATCTTTTTCTTCTCCTTTGCAACTTCCTTACTCTTTTTTAAGCTTGTTTGATCTTCAATTACTTGACTCGGTGTCAAAGGAGCCAAAGTAATCTTCTTACCTGCATGCATAAAAGAGTATCGATTTGTAAAACCATCATGTATTGCCCTCTTGTCATACTGCCAAGGACGCCCCAAAAGAAGGTGAGTAGCATCCATCGACACAACATCACAAAGGACCTCGTCCTTGTAGTTTCCAATTGAAAACGGTACAACCACTTGTTTCGTCACTTTAAGTTCTCCACCATCATTCAACCACTGCAACTTGTACGGATTCGGATGCTTTGTCGTCTTAAGACCTAATCTGTCAACCATCACTGAACTAGCAACATTAGTACAACTACCGCTATCAATAATCACAACACATACCTTATCTTGAACCTTGCATCGCGTGTGAAAGATAGTCTCACGTTGTTGCTCGTCTTGCACCTGTTGCACATTCAAACTACGTTTGACAACCATGATCTCCATAACTTGACCAGATTCAGCAACTTCTAGGTCATTCTTTTCATCTTCTTTAGTCGGGAGTTCATTTACATCTTCCTCAGAATCTGACTCGATCTCTCCATCTTCTCGCATCAACATAACCCTCCGATTAGGACACTGGCTAGCAACATGTCCTCTACCAAGGCACTTAAAGCACTGAATATCTCTTGATCGTTCTGGTGCAACCATTGGTTGTTTGCCACGTCCATTATCAGTAATGGGAGGCTTTGGTTTGCTGGATTCGCCTGGTTCTCGAATCCGTAATGGCGGTTGTAGTGCTTGTTTCCTGGCATTGTTAGGGGTATATAAAGGATTCGTAAAAGATTTAAATGGAGTATTACCTCGAGTAGAAGCTTTTCTACGTTGTTGTCGCTCAACTTTGATCGCCATATGCACCATGTCATCCAACTCAACATAATGTTGCATTTCAACAATGTTTGCTATTTCAGAATTTAACCTGCCAAAAATCGAGCCATAGTCGCCTCACGGTCCTCAACTATGTTTGCACGCATCATGGACATCTCCATCTCTTTGAAATAGTCCTCAACGCTCCTGTTGCCTTGTTTCAAGGTTTGTAATTTCTGAAATAAATCTCGATGATAGTGAGAAGGAACAAATCGTCTCCGCATGATACGCTTCATATCTTCCCATGTTCTCACTAGACCTTCACCTGTACGTCGTCGACTAATCAGTAATTGGTCCCACCATACCAGCGCATAGTCAACAAACTCCATAGCTGCTAGTCGAACTTTCTTCTGTTCTGAGTAGTTATAACACTCAAAAACGTGCTCAACCTTGCTTTCCCATGTCAGATAAGCATCTGGATCTGAACATCCCTGAAAAGAAGGTATGGCAACTTTAATGTTAGAAATATTATCGTCAACTGTGCGTCCTGGTCGTTGATTCACCCTTGGTGAATGTTCAATGTCATTTTCATCATTATGTTCATTATGGACAGATTGTGAACCACCCCCTTCAATCTTGTCCAAACGAGAGTGTATAGACTCTAATGCATTTTCTAATAGATGTTGCAAGGTGCGAGTAATAGCTTGCATTTGCAAATCTGGTGGTTGATCTCCACCACGACTACGATCTTCTGATCCTGTCATCTAAAGCAACACACAAGAATACAGATAATGAGTTAAGTAAAACAAAAGTAAAAGTCCTCACAACACACTCTCAAAACCTCTCAATTTTCACTCCAAAAAAAACTGTGCACTCAGAAATAGCACTCAGCGCTCGTGTTTCACTCGGGAGAATGCTTGAATGACTCTTTTTGTCTCCCCTTCTGTTCTCACAACGCTCAATGCCTTTTTCCCTCACAATTTCTCGTTTCTTTTAGTTCTTTAAAGGACTAATCCAACATTTCAGAACCTGTTATAATTGTGTTGGCTATAAGGGAAACACACGGTTAGAGAGAAGAAAGAAAAAAAAAATAAACAAAGGAAAAGGATAAGAAAATAAAATAAACAAAGGGAAAGGTTGGAATTTAAAAAAAATTTAGTTTCTTACTGCAAAGAAGTGCTTTACAACGTTCCTAGCACCGAACAAATAAGAATAGTTCGTTTCGGTTGATATCCAAGCACTTCGCAATTACAGGGTACAAAACTAAACATTATTCAACATCATAACAAAACACACTTTTTCTTTCCCAAACTTGATGAATTTCAATTCTTCCTCTCGTTTTTTTTTAAATCTGATTTTTCTTTCTTTTTGTTGTTTTTTTTTTTTTTTTTTGAATTTTCGAATTGATATATATATATTTTTTTGCTTTTTTTTTACTTTGATAAATATATAATTTTTATTTTGTTTGTTTGTTTTCTTTTGGTGCAGAATGTGCTAAAATCCAACTTGGCTCTGATTACCACTTGATACGATGTAGCCTAACGAAACAGACTATCTTCGTATGTTACGGATCTAGGAATGTTGTAAGCACGTTCCTGTAACAAGAAAACAACAAGGAATTAAGAAATAATCATGGTTAAATATGGGTATAAAAGAAAGAACGAAAATGGAAGGAAAATGAAGTTGTCGGAGTTTAAAAACAAAAAGAAATTCAATCGGTGAAGTCGAACGCTTCATGAAACGGCCTAGGCAGCAACTTGAGTGTTCAACAATGGCAAAAGTAATCGTTGGGTTAGAATAACGTTAAACTCGATAGAACCTGCACAATCTACTGAGCAAACACGAATCGAATCTGTTCAACGTCAAAAGGACTTGGACCCTCTAGATAGCGATCTAGGAACCCGAAGTATCAAGAAAATTTGACACAACAAACTAAGTCTGAAATGCCAAGGAAAGTTCAATGAAGAACCAAAATTGAGAGAAATTCTCAAACGTAATTGTTTTTATAAATCCTCTGTGCAATACATCATTTCAAATATGTATTTATAAGTACAAAGAAGGGTGTTTGAATGGAAATTCGTGGCTGTAATCAAAAGGTTTAAAATAAGAAGTTATAACTCCTTTTGGTGTCATTTTAATAGCAGCCATACATTTAAATTTCAAACGACAACCTCCCTGTTCTTATCCTTGTATAATCGGCTACACATGCACACACACACTCTTGTGCACAAGCGGTCACGTGCTCCTCACATGTTTGGATGCCACATGGGCTGCCACAAATGCATAGGACACTTGCCATTACGTAGGACACGTTTCAGCTGCTTCTGGACTCGTCAGCTGGAGTTGAGCTGGTGGAGCTGAGTTTGAGCTAGCTAGAAATGTACTGAGCTGAAATGAGCTGGAAATAATCTTTCAGAACTATTTCGAGCTGAGATGAGCTACATGCACATATTTGAGCTTCAACCGAGCTAGAAATGAGGTCTTAAGCTGCTGTCCATTACTTTTCCTTATGGTAAACAAAACAAACATGCATTAAAGTAATGCAAACTTATTGAAAACTTATTAACAAGCTGTAAATATAATGCAATCTTATTCATTAAAACACAAACAACATTAAATCAATACCAAAACATATTTAACTTAATATGTACCTACATAAACACATATAATACGTAGTAGAACCTAAATACGTCACATATCAGCATGCAACATGTTATAAAGCCTATGTTCTAAGGCATGAACATGATCGAATAAATCTGGAATCGTAGCACAAATAAGGAACAAGGCTTCCCTAAATTTCTTTGCTTTAGATCGGGTAATAGGTCCTAATGGTAAGATCTCCGGATCAGTTTGCTTTATTGGTGTAAGCGTGCGCACATCAGGATTGACTCAAAATAATGTTTACGGGATTCTGGGAGGGTTTTGAGGTTTTCAGGATGCAGGGGTAAAATTGGAATTTTGGGTCAAATTTTTTTTTTGATAGCGTCAAATTTCACCAGAAAGGTATTGGAGGGTATACATGATGATTTTGGGAAATTTTCTATTGATGGACTTCCAGACTCTTTTTTTTTTACGGATCTTTCACGTTCTTTTCGTCCGCACCTAGACCGTATACAATTTTTTTTGATTTTTTTTTGAGTTTTTTTTCTTTTTTTTGACCTATTTCAATTGACTTCGAGTGCTCGTACTACTCGTTTAACCTGCTCTGATACCAAAATGATACGAACGAAGACTTAGCCGAAGAAAGAACCTAGACTAAAGAGTCAGACCCGTTTCTTATATTGGCAAGGATTGCAAAGAAATTGGAAAGAAGTGGATTGGTGTTAAGGAACGTGACCCGTTACCTATGGAAGGTAAGAACCAACGTTATCAAGATGGAAGTAGGTTTTGGAAGACGCCACAAGCTAGCTTGATAAGTCTCACAAAGCCGGAATAAGAACAAGGAAGAACTTTAATTCTCACAAAATATAAAATGTTCATTAACCTTAAACAGTCCAAATGGCCGAAAATATATAGGCCAAGATGAGTACATGAATGGTCAAAACATCTTAAAGATGATACATGTATAGCTTGGACATTAATGGCTTCTAGAAGGACCTTTGATGAACCCAAGAAGACAACTTGAAGCTTGATGTTCATCCATGCACCTTGGGGTAGCTTAATGGCCAAAAAGACTTGATTTTAATGCCTTGGACGGATGGATGCTTTGTATGGCCGAATGGTCACAATTCCAAAAGTCAAATTCGGCCATGGAAGTCTTTGTATCATGAAGGGTCACCTAGAAACTCGAATGGGTTCATAGGATTCATGGAATGTAATTATGGAAGAACATGCACCACCTTGAATGTTTCGTAAATGCTTTGTATGATTCGGCCCTTGTGCTATCCACTTGAATGGTCATCTTGGGAATGCATGAATGGATAATTATGGTGGTGGCCGAATGGACACATACTTCCCCCTTGCAACCGTCCACTTTAAAGCTTACCTAGGACACATTAATACCCAAATTAGTTCACACTCTAGGATAAATTAAACACACGAAATCTAGGTAATAGTTAAGGCATATTAACACCTTATTAAATATATAATGAAAAAAACACATACTAATAAATATGTAATAACCTAACATGCTTATGACTTAATTTAAAATATAGAAACACTAAATACTTTAATTAATTAGGCCCAAAACAATCAACAAAAACGAATTTTAAATAGGCCCAAAATACCAAAACGGATTTAAGTTTTAATTATCACTAAGAATAAATTATATGGGTTTAAAACTTCTTCTCCTTGAGCCTTTGCTTCACATTCGGCCCAAGCTTGTGAAAGAAGTATTGCCAAGGCCTGCTTGAGTTTTTGGGCTCTAGAACGGGTTATTGGGCCTGTAGGAAGAGGTAAGATGGCTTGGACATCATCTTGGGCTGTGGTCTCTCAAAGGCCTCCTTTGGGCTTGGGTTCGTATCAGATAGGTTGTTGTTTGCTGGAAAATTCAATGAAACAAGAACGAACCCTTACTAACAAATAAGGACCCGGGCTTAAAGGTTTCAAAGAAAGAAAAGGTAATAGGATACAAATCGAGACCCTCTATTTAGCAAAATAGGAACCTACGGTATGAAGAACGCCACACCAACGGTGATAAGTTCAGAACAAAGTCAGATTGACGCCACTCGTTGAAGATAAGTCATTTGAGCTTTGGAGAATAAAGAGAGTGAATTAAACTCACTAAAATTATATTTCATTCAGAATTTATCAAAAGTCCTTTTACAAGAAATTCAACAACTATTTATAGCCTTTCTACTAGTAGCCGAATGGACAAATTCAAGACTTAGTTTCTGAGTAAACAATGAACTAAAATTCAGCATGAATGCACAATTATTAGCCCATGTAGATTCGGCTGAATGAGAGCTCCAATGGTCATCTTCTAGATGGGCAAATGCACCTTGAACATCTTGGATGTGCATGAATGGGCTAGGTTCGGTCAATGAGCAGAAATAGACTCATTTAAGTTGCATCTTTTGGCTGAAAAGTGACCAGCAATTAATAGGAACATGAGCAGCCATTTGGAGTGTGAAAGCAAAGCTTTGAAGAGTCTTAGAGTGTGAACACCATGAACCGAATAGCCAAAAGATTTCTAGCAATGTGAAAGAAATAAATAACAACTTTGAAGAATGAAAAATCATCTCTTTTGCCGAATGGTCACCTAAAGAACTCCAAAAATCAGCACACCATTTTTAATGTAGTTCATGCATGTATCGCTAGGTGCATTGAATCAAACATGCATGCATCTTGTTTAATGCACATTCGGCCAACCTTCCCCATGCACCCTCACATTCGGCTGAACCTAAACAAAACAAATAAACTTCATTAATTTGTCCCAATTCAGCTGAATATAATATGAACATAATAATTAACATTAGAACAAATTAAATTAAACTAAACAAGACATATTAATTCGGCTAGGCATAATTAAAACATGTCTTATGTTCAGACCAATTTAAAGACATCTAGACATATTCAATTCAGCTAAAAATGACATATTAAACACTTGTAATAATTAGAGACATATTTAAAGCTGTAGTAAAACTTAATTAAGTGCTTATTTAAATGGTCCAAAATTCCAGCAACAATTAATTAGCTAGAACGAAATTCAACTTCAAAGAAATTGAAAATGTTCAGCTCGTCTCTAAGCTCTTTGCTATCTTTTTCCTCAATTCGCTCCACAAGTGCTGAAATAGCGTCATTGAATCGTTTAGCTCTTGCTCGCGTTGTCGGACCAAGAGGTAACTTAATGTCTTCTTGTTCGTTCTCTACTTGGTTCGTAGGCAAGCTCACATCAGAAACAAACAACCACAAAACAGTCGAAAGGCATAATCTCGAATGTCAGAATTATAAAATCCAAGCCCTTTGAACAAGAACAAAGAATAATAATCTCCGGGGTCAAAAACAAAGCTGACATATTGATTCGAAACACAATTTGATACTCACCTTGGCTTGACGTCAACTTAGGAATATATCCCCAGGTTTAAAACGCGATTTTCATTGGTCGTTTTGCAACGCAACAAGAATTTCATCTTCACCAGACATCACCACATGTCAAGCAAATAGGAGTTAGGCATACATACATTCGAGCAATCAAACCCTTCATATTTCATTCGCACATGTAAACAAGAATTTCACACCACAATTTAGATAATTCACATGATCAACAAAAGCAAACAGATTAGATGTCAAATTTTTATCACACAACACACCCGAATTTTTCTTTGTGTTGTTTTAATCTTGCTTCATCATCGAACTTGTCAACGCCAGACATATCATGAGGAAAATTCTTCAAACCATCATCCCAATCAAGTCATCACCAATAAAAATTGATACTTAGACAAATCAAGATAGGAAGTCTTTTACTAACTAAGTCTTCGGCAATCTCACCATTATCATGCATATGAATTTGTTGAAGCTCGACTAACATAGAACCCTTACCGTGCTTACCTTTAAGCGCTGGTGGACAAGGGTCTTCTATGTTCTTACCTTTCTGAATCAACTTGAATCGCCTCTCATCAGGGAAATATTGTAATTGAAACTCATCACATGGATCTTTAGGAATCTGAAAAGAAGAAATGGAACAAGAACAACTCACATGTGGGTTAGTTAAAACAACGCTCACTTTTTCTTGTTCTCTCTCGTCCTTTTCACTATTTTCTTTGCAAACTCTTTTTCTTTTCCACTCGATTTCTTTTCAAGTTCTCTTTCAATCTCTTTTTCCACTCTTTCTTTTTCTTCTTTTTCAATTTTCTTTTTTTAATCTCTTTTGCTTTTCACTCTCTTTTATTTTTTTGAAATCTCATTTTCATATTTTTCTTTTCTTTTTCATTTCTTTCTTTTTCATTTTCTTTGTTCTTTTCTTGCTCAAAATCTTCTACAACTATTTTTTAATTTAATTTGGTCCTCATGGACTTGTTCCGGTGTGAGCAGCGCTAAGGTGATTTTCCTTCCTGATGCTTGAAGGAATACCTATTGGTACGTTCATCGTGAGTGACCTGACGATCCGATTGTCATGGTTCTCCTAGCAACAAATGGCAAAGTATGAATAGGCCCATGTCGCAAATAACTTCAGCTCTGGTATGTACCAATGGAAAAGGCAATGCGCACTTGTTGATTGACTTTAAATTTGCCTTCAACACCAAGTCCTTGCAGTTGATAGGGTCGTGGATGTTTGGTAGTGGCCAAGCCAAGTTTTTTCCACCGTTCGAATACTAGCCACGTTTGAGCTACTTCCACCATCAATAATGAAGCAACAAACTTTATCGTGGACACGGCAATGCGTATGAAACATATCTTCACGTTGTGGTTCATTTTCCAATCTTTGAAGGATTGAACTCATTTGGTGTCATGGGGCTTCATCTTCAAAAGCTGGTTGAAATCAGACTTAAAAAGTCTTGGAACATGATTCAAGAAAATGTTAGAAAATGAAAGATTAAACAAACAGCATTGAACCTCACCAATTCAAAATCCTCACCAATCTCTCGCAAAGAAATTCACACAATTTGGCTTTTACTTCTCTTGATGGCCTCACCAATCGCCTTGCCTTTTACCACTCGGTTTTTTCGCCTCTCGAAGTTCTCCGCAAACTAAGTCGACAAATCAATACGTTTGGGGTCGGCTTACAAAATTATTTTGGGCTTGGTGGGTAATGATGTCGAAA